>DWON01008698.1:0-11939 GCA_018251015.1 Phocides pigmalion okeechobee | reverse complement strand
AAGCTACATGATCCTCCTGATTACGTGGATAGGAATGACTCTCCAATTGGTAAGAAATGAAATAGAGAACAAGAAATACTCTAGGAACTTCGATAGAGAATATGGTTTAAAGTTTTTTTTATATTTGCGAAGAGTAGCAAACGATCATGCAAACCACCTGATGTTAGGTAGTCCTACACAATATCCACGTCCTATCAGCGTCCTATACATCCACGTACGTCCGAAATCCTATTTCAGCTTGAACGTATATACATTGCTACTCCTGAGGGCTAAGATGGTCGCCTCGCTTCAAAGTGTAGCCGGCCAACGCACCTCTCCAACCGAACCACAAGTAATGCTTTACGGCGGATCAGAGGGTTGCGGTGGTACCTACCCGGTCGAACTATAGTACTCCCACCTTTTAAAGTTTGCACAAACCAGAACATTCGATGTTAGACGAATGGTTCATTTATCTTTCAACGGCTGGAGTATTTTGTTTTTAACGTCCCATTCGGCAAAGTGAACAGTTTCCATCAGAAGTCTCGTGTGTGAGGACGATAAATCTTTTATTGATATTGCTTTTAGTCCTATTGAACTCGTTTTTAGTTGCCACGTGTATTGCAAGCTTCTCCCTCTGGCAAATGTCCAAATAAAATGTTAAGGGCGCATTCGTCTTCGATACTGGATTGTCGTAAGTTGTGGATTTTGTTTTAAGTTATACGTACGTCTTTTGGCGCTTGGGGGAAAATCTGATTGTTTTTTGAGGAAAGAAGTTTCGTACGTTTATGTTACGCAATTATATATTGTTATAATATTCTATAGAGCGACTTCATTATTGCAAAAAACAGGTTTCTGTACCTTTTATCTTGACTCCATCTAAAGTTATCGCTTACAGAAATCGTAACTTTCATCCATTGGTCTTCTCCTCGGGTATAATTTGTTTGAAAGGCTATATTAATACACCAACACATGTAAGATGTACCTGTTACATGCCTATAAATATACGAACATGTTTTTTATATACGGAAATGGTAGCTAGCATGGTTGGCACTTTCACAGTAAAAGTACATAATTTCCATCTAAAAAGTGTAGAATCGATTGTAGATTGATTACAAGCTGCGATTTTACTAATGTTCTACTGCTGAGGACAGTTCTCAAGCGTGCTGTCCCTATCTGGATCAATGGCGATAGAGGTTATGGGTCACTCGTCTATGGAATAGTTTGACCCTAGAAGTACCTTCTTCGCCTAATATTTCGGTTGGAGACGCTAGATTTAGAAGTATAACTACCATCTTAAAAGTAGCAACGCATCCATAAAAAAATAATGCAGACCGAAGCGATCGCGTAATAGCTAGTATTCTATACGCAGCTTAGGTCGTAGTTATATAGAGACTGTCAATAAGTGTAGAGTTGACATGAGTCACCGTTGCGGCGCCAATATAGATCGATTACGTCGCGGTCGGTTGTTGTGCCAACGATTAAAGTCACGTAGTAATTTGAATCCCCAAGCAGTGCTTCCTCGTCTGAGAACCCACTTTACGGCGTTACTCGGAAACAAACCTTTATATAAAATCATTTGAAGGGTCTTAATTGGATTACTTTTGACAAAAAAAACGGTATGTTTAACACGTTTAATACAGTTTACTATGTAACGGATACTTACGATTAACGATTAACTTGCACGACTCGTGATCACAGTTAAATCTCACCGTTTTCGTTAATTGTGAATACCTGTTACATAGCAAAATGTATTAATTACGTAATGATGTGATTTTTTTATATCAGAAGAGTAGCAGACTAGCGTATTTGCCACTAAATGTGGCTGCTGCAGTCCATCGATTACAATGAACTAAAAAAAAACTGAAATTCTGAGGCGAGCGTTCTGTGGAATTACATAATGGTGCACTTTTTCTCACTTATGAGTATATTTAACAGCCACTTCTCTAACTGCAACGAGATTTGTTTCACGATGCATTCTGGATTAGCAATGGTACTTTCCCTGTTGAACTATGGCTTTACTACACATAAATCTCTACGATACAAGTGTTGGTAAAGTATAATTTTCCACCTACGTTACCTTGTTGCGAAAAAAAAATGTTCTGAAACGTAAATTCCCATATACCCTACTAGAATAAAAAAACATAAGTCACATTTTTTAAATATGAATCTCATTTCTCCTTTACAATGGAGTATACTGCAGTATACCACAGGTATACCTGTAGTTAGTACACAAGCAACACGATGACATTTCAGTTAAGCTACGAGATCGACACACATGATACGTATAAACCAATTTCGCTGCATCGAGGACACGTCAGCAGACGAGCAATTTCCGTCAAAAAGGTTATTCCATATGGAGCGATCTTGAAATCGTATTTCCCATCAATAACACGGACATCCATTGCAGTGCAAAGTCTATTAATACTGCGATCCTCAACATTAATTGCATTTACCAATGCCTCTGATTAATGTGCGTTCGTGGATCGTGCGAACACGTTGCACACTTTCCGCATACGTCAGTATATTTCAAAGAGAGTAACTGCCTTTCGGATTGCATTTGATACATACGATGCCGGCCAACAAATGGACCCTCTTGCAATTTCTCATCCGGTCCCAGTTATTCAACCACCGATGGTCCACGTAATTTTGAATAATCGCCCCTCTTGCAGAATGCCTCGTTAGGATTCCGTTGCCAAATGGCCAAATAAGGAATTTTTACATTGTCGCCATGTCCGCATGGGACATTGTTGTTATATAATTGTTTGTTATATCATAGTATTATGAATCCATTATAATATTGATAGAATATTGTAGAGATTCTGTCTCTTAATACGGTGGGTCAATCAAATCGAATCGAAATCAATTCGAGTACGAGTAGACGCACCTCTGATTTTTCGAAATTATGTAGGTAGATATTAATTATCACTCTCTTTAACGGCGGGGAAAAATAACCTAACCTATCGACATGTTCTTGGTCAGCATGTTGGGTTATACCCTAATTTATTTCATTCTGAGAGGACACTCATTGGGACACGCATTTGGATAATAATGCGTTGATACTCAAATTAAAATTGAACTTGAAATATTTTATTATAAGATGTTTACATACACTTAAAGAATGTCTAGGATACCATGTAAAATCAGTACATCGGCTTTGAGCGCCTGTTGGCTAAGGTTGACTCGGATAAAAAATTCGGCAGAAAAATTAATGTAGTTTCTGTTACTTAGGATATTTTCGATGATTTAAATGTAACTACCGAACCTTTCTTTGTACGTGGTCCGACACACACTTGACAGATTTTTTTTTCAATTTCTTCCTGAATAAAACCGTTGCGTAATTGCAGAGTCGGTCGTAAAAAGCATTCTCCAGGAAAGGAGAAGCCTCATTAATTCTTAACTTTTTGTTCTTGTTGGAATTATTTGGAAATGTGAATTTCAATTGTTCGAGTAATAAAGTATGTTAATTCTTAGACATTTTCTTGCCGTTAAAAATATTACGCCAATACGAAATAAGGAATTAAAAGTTAAAGAGCCCTCCGACTATTCATTCGTGGAAAAGTGATTAATTTGCATATTATCTGTAATTACCGGAAGCGTATAAGCCTTTTATTATTGAAATGAATACTTAGTAATAATTGGTCCGTTTTCTAGAAACTCCGGCGTTTCAACAAATGCTACGGTTCCCATACAACCGGCGTCATGTGTCTTCTACAGTTCTATGACAATTGTGTATCAATTGGCTTGATTCTCTGCAATTATGGTTTTTCATATGCAAATTTGCCGAGTTCTATTGCAGTTCCATTGAATATGTTGCGTTTGAATTATTTGTAGACGACTTGTTTTGCATTGACGACCTTCCAGTATCATTGCTTTTTGTTAGTCAAAAATATTATTGAGCGCGACAAAAAGTCTGTTCAAGTAGAATTTAGATATTACGTAGCCAACGTCTCAATTAGTAACCGAGAAAATAATGTTCGGTTTTGTTAGCTGAAGGTGATATAAATACGGTGGCTGCAAACGGCAACAGACGATTTCGTATTTCCAATCTCCATCTCGTTAACACCTATTATATTCAGATCTCTTACGTCATACTTATCAGTCATACCGGTCTATGACCGAACATGATCTAATGAGCTTACGTTGCCGATCCGATCAGAAATCTTCTTACGCTCAAATCGCTTTTAATGAAATGTGTTTACTTCACAAAAAACCTGTCTCGGACGCTCACGAATCGTATTGATATTATAAATCATTACACAAGCATGACTAACAACTCTAACGGGACCGTTTCATTGTCTATAAAATATTTGGGATTTAAAATCTCGGAAAGTGTGAATATAAATTTTAACAGCAAATGCGCGGACATTACGTAGGATGATATAAATGAGCTACGAAACTGGAAAGATGCGATTGCTGCTAGAAAATCTTTACGCTGTAGTCAATCACGACACGCTCTACTTGTCGCTAAACATCGCACTTTACAGCGCATTCCATCTGCTATACATATGTGATACAATATTGATCTATGTGCCTAGACCAAGATCCGCTTCGAACGCAACAATGCTGTAACCGTACTCAGCTAATGTCACCTTCCCTCATTGTTTGCCAGTCGTACACGTACAATTTCATCATCGCCTTCGTATATATTTGAAAAGAAGACACGCGTCCACATGTTCGACAACATTACCATTTATTATTGTGTCGGCGCAGAGCTTTCGTTTCGCCCGCTCGTAGTGCCTTAAGCAACGAGCGATTATCGATGCGCGCATTGTTTCGCGACGTTTGGCATGTGCGCCTCGTCGCCACGCGACGCATCGGGCATACAATGGACGCAGTTAAAGCACGTGCTGCGGCCGTATTGATCGTAGCTGTTCGACGCCAGGTGACGTTGACTCCGTGACGATTAGCATGAGTGCGAGCGCGCCTCGCGATCTTTATCAATTTGTCCCCTGACTACGGCTCGCGGATCGATCTCTGGGCATTGTCTTGTCTTTCCACCCGTCCTAGTCGCTTTGTCTTGCAACGTCCACCCCCTTTTTTGTCATCTGATTGACTGAGATCGAGCTAGATTAAATCCCGATAATTGCGCCGCCAAGGTCTTCCACGAAGTCGGCATTTAGACGGGCGGCCTCATCCTCCCGCGAGCCTTTTGATCCGGATAATAAGACGGGTGCGAGCGCGCCGCGTCCGCATAAATCTACGATAATGGTGTGGAGCGTGAGAGAGCACAGTCGTGCCACGTTAGTTTACGTAATAAGTGGATACGGCGAAATGAGTCCGTCGCTGCCGTCTGAGTTGTTCATGATGCCCAATTCATACCTTGTAACCACTTTAAGCCATTTGCACCCCGCACCCAATATACATCAACGGGCAGATTGTATGACTCTATTTAGCGATTGCATAATACGAAGCCTAGTTGTTGATCCGTCCACACTCATACTAGTAAACGATGGAGCTATTTCCTCGTCATCAACATTGATCCTAATGCACTCCACACGACTCGCTCGGGGGTGCTTACCACGACTGTTAGATCGGCTACTAAACGGCTCATTATCATTTTGTACAGAAAAGGATAGAAGCGTGAAGTCGTAATCATTACCACGCGATGAACGGGGAGTTACGACATTAGCGCGGATGCAGCTGAGATTGTAAAAACAAAAGCTATTGTGTCACGTGTCGGCAAAATGCGAACGGGCGTACGCGACACATGTAGAGCGTAATATGAGTCTCGTTCTAATTGGAACAAGTTTTATCTGTCACGCGACAGGTCCCGCGCACTGTAACAAAGCTTCAGCGATAGTTAATTGGCATCTCGTCTGATGTCCGCTTGACATGTGATTGCGAATTGAATGGGGACGATTGTGTAGAAATAGAAACTACCTACTCTTCACTCACGGTAGTTATCCGCTGATGTAATTCAAAGAACTTGTATTTCCTATGTGTCGCGCTTAATACTTTCTTGTTACAGATATCCTTAAAAGGGGACAATTTATTGTTTCAGGTATTTTCACGGTGATGTGCTACAACGTGCTCTGTGACAAATATGCGACGAGACAGATGTACGGTTACTGCCCCAGTTGGGCGCTAGAATGGGACTACAGGAAGAAGGGCATTTTGGACGAAATCAGACATTACTCTGCTGACATCATTAGCTTACAGGTAGTTAAGATATTCCTTTAATGTTTTTCTCTAGAACAAAACCAAATATTCAACTCTGTGCTATTATTCTCGATCAGCCTTTAGATAAGACGTGCTGACATATCCTGAATCGTAAATATTCCTTGCAGCTCCCATCGAGCTATAGATTCCACATGCGATCCACGCGTTCGTCATTGTTAAAACTTGGCTATTCCAAATAATTGCGCGTAGGTGGTCGCGTGCTTCGATGCGAGCCAATAGAGTATTGCAATTAGGCTGGTAGAAAATGTATGTGAACCTTTAAACTTTAAATTGAATGTTTCAACATTTTAGGGAAAAATAAAGGTTAACACTAGAGATTTCGATATTTCAGTTGCCAATAAAGACAAATAAACAAACTATCACATTCAGGAGAGTTATCTTAATTGTAATCGTTACGGTTTTTCCTATTTTTTAAGTGTTTTGACACATAGCATCTAAATAAACAGAATCTAAATTCAATTTTCCATACCGGCCTGACTGAGATTTTAACCCAGAAATTTCCGGAAACATTGATTACTGAACTAATCGAGTGATCTATGAAAAGTGCACGACCATTTTATGTATACAAAAGATATTAGACACAAACAAAATTATATATTAATGACCAATAAGGAACCAGTGAAGAAAAAATTGCAAGTCCCTTAGCAACGGATTGTATCGTTAAAGTCACTACTAGAAGATTGAAAACGATCTTTATCACAACTGTGCGTGTGAGGTCCGAACCCGAAGATGTATTTGCACCTAACTGACCATTACGTATCCAGTAAACACTCCATTAATCTAAAAGATTGAACATCTAGAGCGCAGTGCGGCGGGCGCGCCGCACACCACAATTGTATCCCATTAAATAATCTGTCAATGTCGGTCGGCTGGTGCGGTGTGATGTGCCCTCTAGGAGTATGCGAGATGTTTAGTTGAATGGCGCCTCAGCCGAGCCATCGATCACTTCGGTTCCTCCAGTCTAGTCGGAAGACCTTTGTATAACGACGCCGTCGTTAGTATTCCATGTTTTATTGCTTCTAGTTATGTCATTTGTATCTAAACCTGCTAAGACACGGAGCTAAGAAAGTATACAGTCGGTGTTATTTGATGATTTATTAATGTGTCTTCATCCAAAGGTTTCTGACCTTTCCCAAGGAAAGTATCCAGACATTAACCTCGTCCTACATTTTTGAGACATTTTAGGTTGGTAGGTAATAATAATTGATAAACGTTTACAAATGGGAACTATTTCTTATTGATCAAATAAAAAAATAATTCTTGTTCCAAAGTCAACGTCTTCCTAAATCGGAAGCTCATTTAAGAAGTAAAAATTGAGCTTATCAAAATTATTCATATTTAATTATTCATTGTATATCTTTCCAGGAAGTAGAAACAGACCAGTTTTACAATTTTTTCTTACCGGAGTTGAAACAGGATGGATACGACGGCATATTCTCACCAAAATCGCGCGCCAAAACCATGTCGGAATCTGAAAGAAAATACGTGGATGGATGCGCTATCTTCTTTAGATCTGCCAAGTAAGATATAAACCTTAAAAAGTTCAAAACATGGAATTAAAAGTAACATATCTATTACGCTCAATACTACAATAGGTTCTAAAAATAGTAACATAAAACATATTGTGCCTACTATTTCGGGGAAAAACACTACTACCTATTCATGACTCACCAAAAACGTTGGATTTATGACGGTGCGGTGCTTGTGTTTTTCACTACTCCAAATGGTCAAGGGTAATCGATAAAATTTATGAACTTAGGGGTCTAAATAAAACATTCAAATTTACAGAACTCATACTTGTAACATGAAGCGTCTTTTTCGTTTCGGTGAAAAAGTTGTGGTTACTGCAATGAATTATGCGGCAACCGGTTTAATTCCTAAAGATTCACGACGTATGGTCGACTTCAGATTGGTTTCTGGTTCTGTGTTGTAGTTACTCAGGATAATGCGTGAACTGCAGGCTCCTATGCTATGATCGTGGTCGATGAGCCCATGAAATCCTCGTTCTAACTTCAAACAGTAATTGAGTCTTATTTGAGGTCGTATATAGAAAGAAGCGTTGTTACTTTTGAGAAACTTTTGAGCACATTTTGTCGCCTCGTTTGTGACAATCAAACCTCTCGAGCCGCGACACAAGAATGACAGCGGATTATGAGGAAAGCAATGGGTACTCCCCGGGCGTACTTTAGATCTACCACCTATTTATAAAAATACTTTTAGGTTCGCTTTAGTAAAGGAACACCTAATAGAATTCAACCAGCTCGCGATGGCGAACAGCGAAGGATCTGACAATATGCTGAATCGTGTGATGCCCAAAGACAATATCGGGCTGGCAGCCCTGTTAAAGACGAAAGAGGCTGCGTGGGAGAACGGTAAGTCAGGTGATCATCTTTTTTTAACTATTTTAACATTTTCAATAACACGTATTCCAACGCTACACATTTATCAGATTAGTTTATTAACGCTTTTATTTTTGTTTGTCGTTTTTGTGTCAGTATTCTGTTGTATGTTCTTTTCTGTTTGATACAACATATATTTTTTAATTTATGTTAATTTGTTAATAAAGCTTGACAATGACTTGTCACGTGTGCTCATTATGTTGGCAATTATTTTCGTGAACTTTATTTTGAAAAAGAATATCTAAAAAATATTGTAGCTAAATAAATTTCAGCATGGTTTGAAATTATATATCTCATATTAAATATACACTTAGATCTTATCACAATTTGCAAAATTCATTACACATCCGCTTTACTTGTTGTCACTTTAATCTGTACGAGTAGACATTTATTTCTGATTATTGCAATTTGCTTTGCAATCAGACAGATATTTGAGAAAATAACACATTTTTAACACAAAAATTTTTAATTGTTAAATTATTTATATTAGTATTATTACTACTAAGTTTTATTTTTATTAATGTTATTAGATCTCAATTTGATTTTCACGGGTCCTGGATGATTTTGGACCCGGTCATGTGATGTAGTGATACTATTAGTATATTTGTATAAAAAATATAACTTTAAGAATATACAATCAATTTTTCTATTGATTAACGTATCACATATTTTGCAGTCAAATCTAAGAATATTGATGAACACGATCAGAATTTAAAACAAACAAAAAAGTTAAAGCAAACACACCTAAATTAGTTAGGAAAATGTAATTTTGATAACACAACACGCTAATGCTTACCCAAAGTCCAAAAGTTCAGTTTAAACTAACCATTGCAGGTATACCAACAGAGACGACGGTGCTCGCGCAGCCGATTCTGGTGTGCACGGCCCACATCCACTGGGACCCGGAGTTCTGCGACGTGAAGCTCATCCAGACCATGATGCTCAGCAACGAGCTCCGGTCCATATTGGACGACTCTGCTCGCACGTTGCGACTCAGCGGACAGAGGGACAACGTGCAGCTGTTGCTGTGCGGAGACTTCAACTCGTTGCCTGATAGCGGTGAGTTATCTACTACCCAAAGATATATAAATGATAGTAGCAGTAGAATGAGTAGTAGTAGTAGATGTAGAATAAGTGGTAGTAGGAGTAGATTAAGTAGTAGCAGTAGTAGGATATTGGTATAAACGCAGTTTGTAGTCCTCTCTGAAGTAGTTCTTGCGTTTGGATTGAAGATAGGTGTTACATATTTAGAAGCAATGCGAGCATTTTTGATGTACTGTGTGATGTGATTGACTACAGGACTATGGTCATTTCCATATATTTTGTTACTAATGTCCCACGCCATGTTACGCTTGCAACCCGTTGTTAAGTTCGATTCGTTTGCTGCTTTAGTTTTACAAAATTTTGAGTTGAATGTGGATGATCACAGAATCGAGTGACCGGATGACGCCATGTGGCCTATCGCCTTGTTACTTAAAACCGACCACCAACTTAAAAGCTTCTTAGTGTCTTTTTCATAGATAATATTTGATATATTATTAACGACACAAATTATTTTTTTTCGAATAATTGTAACGTTTACCTATTTGTAATTGTTTGTAATGTTGTTGTAGTTTAGTTACGCTTCATTACAAATACAAACACCATGTTTCGCCATGGTAGGAAATCTTAATACCCGATACTGAATATGAAATAATCGGATTAATATTTACACTTTCTGATTATTTCTACAAGCTTACATTAGAAATAAGAAATACATTTCATTGATAAATAAGTTACAGGCATGCCTATTTCATCTCTAAATATTATAAAACAAAGTCCTCCGTCACGTCTGTCTGTCTGTTAGCGATAAACTCAAATAGTATTGGATGGATATTCTCACAGTTTTCAACAACAGGTAGAGTGATTCCAAAGGAAGGTTTCGGCGCATAGTAAGTTTTTGTAAATGGGGTGAAAAATTAAATAGTTACATTCAATATAGTAATTCAATCGTCTTTCGAAATAGGTGTTTCTAATTGTTAGTTTTAGCAACTAGTTAACTGGATGCACGTATAAAAGAAAAATATGTACTCAATATAAATTCCATTACCCTATGGAAGCGGAGCCGGGTCGCTAGTAAGCGATATCATGTTGAGTCTTCGTTCACCAGGTGTGATAGAGTTTCTGTCTTCGGGACGCGTGTCGTCGGACCACCGGGACTTCAAGGAGCTGGGCTACGCGACGTCCCTCCGCCGCATGCCGAGCTCCGAGCACGAGTTTACCCACAACTTCAAACTGGCGTCCGCTTACAGCGAAGACATCATGCCTTACACCAACTACACGTGAGAAATTATGTTATTTGATTGTTGTTAATATTATTTTCGAGTTTCTTTCGCGGCCACTTCTCCATAACGAAACACCTTACGAGTCGGTGGTAGTTTGGTACGAGGTGGTGGTCGGTGGTACTATGGTTAGAAATATGTATAGATTTTCCAACATTTTTCGTCAATATGATCAAATTGTAATGGAAATTGTATTGTAAATGACGTGTTATGTAATATAAGTCAGATATAATACTCACAATAATATAAAATATTGCACCGCACTTACGGTCTTCATGCTTTACTTAAAGAAATATTATTATTACTTAGAAAAATAATTTACATATTTATATTATTATGTGACGCAATATATAATAATTATGATTGTAGTTATCATACTAAGCAGTGAAAAGACACTGTTCTTCTGCAGGAATACGATGTTCTTTGAATCAATTTTAGTATAAGTCTATATATTTAAATTATGAAAATAATTTTATCGTATACCACGTCAATTCGTCTTTATTGGTTTAAAAGTTTACTTTTCTTGATAACCTTTCTAAAATATCTTCCAACAAATTGTGTCAGTCGGACGTTTGATCGACGCTTATGCTAGTAACAAGAGGGCTGGTTCATATCTTGCGCAGCGGATTGCGAACTATTGCATTAATAGGTTGCATTGTCTTTCCAGTTTCGACTTCAAGGGCATCATCGACTACATATTCTACAGCAAGCAGACGATGACGCCTCTCGGGCTACTCGGTCCTTTATCACAGGACTGGTTTAGGGAACACAAGGTCGTTGGATGCCCTCATCCTCACATACCTTCAGGTACGTCTGTTACAATCAGGAAAATTATATAAATGTGAAACGTGTACAGTTTCTGCAGTTTTTTTTTTAAGTAGCCTACGCTAGTTCAGGACATCTGATGTTAAATGTTCTCTGCAACCCAAGGACAACTTGGTCCCACCTCAAACAGGACTTAACTGCTGCTCTTGAAGGACTAAAATAATCACCTCGCTTGTAAATTTAGCAGACTAACTAACTATAATTCGACCGGGGAGGTACCACCGCCGCCCTCATG
>DWON01008697.1:0-11940 GCA_018251015.1 Phocides pigmalion okeechobee | reverse complement strand
GTTGTATTTATGAATGTTTCTAATTGTTCGATTGCATTTGGGTTTGGACTCAATCAATGGTATCTTTGTGCCATGTACTAAAGTCAGGAATAATTTTAGGTGTCATACCTAAAGCATGTTACAGTAGGTACGTATTTTAATAGGATGGCATCAAAGTAAATATTTTATGAATATATTAAACAGCGGTAACGATACCCATGGACATATGTAAGCCTCCTGATGAGGGTTAAATCGATCTGGCTTTATGTCAACGTTTTTATCAAGCCTATCTTTTCAGGCATTAAGGCTAATTCAGTTTGATACATTTCGCTTTGTGTTGGTGAATTGAAAATACTTATACAAATGACAGATTATGGCTAGTGTAACATGTATTATATTCAAATAAATATCTAACGAGTTAGGTCAAGAAGTAAATGGACATACCCTAGGTAATTATAATGTACAAGACGTGAGTCCTTTTCATTACATACATACATACATACATACATAGGATCGAAGAGGTTATTGATATTAGTCAAAGATGTTTTGGTCCTCCTAAAGACTAATTTAGGATTCAGTTAAATCCGAAAAAAGAATTTTAGAACTAGAAATGGATGTTTCATTGATGTCTTCGGATTTGAACCACGGTAGGCTCTATCTTTAAAGTAGCACTTTTATAATAAAAGTGCATGGTAATTGACTAAGATGTCACTGTGGCATTGTCCACTTAACATAAAATGAGTTACAAACTCATTTGCTATTTCCATGTCCAAAACATAATAATTCATATGAATATTGTTGTAACAATGTGCAGTTAACTATGCGTAATCAATATCAGAGTTGATTTTAATTGTCTTTGTTGTGATGTGTAGTGATTAGTGGTGGAGATCTGTGCCACTGTGGGGATTTAGCGTCCATAAAACTCGCCGTGGTCTGCAGGGAGCCACCGGGAAATTTCCCCAGGGTGGCACAGGCTTGCGCGTCGCTGGGAAATACCGCACGGCCATATCATAACAGTTTATATCGTCTATACTGAGAAATTAAATGCCTAACGATGACTTACTAACCTTAATAAATTCGAAACGAAATGACTTCCGAATAAGCTCTTCTAGGGATGTCATATTTACCACCATTCGTCTTAGGATCTTTAATATATCTAGTTCTTCCTTTTTGTACGTATTAAATTACTCTTAAAATAATTTCGATGCGATGATATCGTGAAACAATTCACAGAAAGAGGTAAGTTACCTATATATAAGAAGAGTGTGCAATATATCTACATATATGAGATCTGTAAGATAGTATTTATTTACCTAATTTCTAACTTTTATGATATTAGTCAAAAATGGCACCATGATCAGATGTATGCAGGTAAGGTATTTGTCTATTTTACTAAATAAAGTCACAGCACGTGAAGTACGTAGCTCAAGTGCGGGGCAGAGGGGTTTTGCGCGTCCATAAAACTCGCATAGACCCGCGGGAGATGGCGGGAAATTTCCCCCGAGTAGCGCAAAGCCTTCTGCGCCTCGGGGAAATACTGTGCGGCCATATCATAACAATTTTACATTGGTGTTGGCGTCCCGTCTGATTATTTACTGTTTTATTGTTACATCACTAACCTATTCGTAACTATTCTAAATCGTTTATACGTGTTGTAATCGTATCATAGCAAAAATATAGTTACGTTACGAAAAAAATTCATACTATTAAATCATTTATGCTTTTTAAAGTTATGAAGTCGGTTAGAAAACGTAACAACATATTCGTAAATTACAATTTTTCTACCAATCAGCATATTAGCAAAAATGCAGGGAAATATTAACATAATCTGGTAACACAATGAAGCATTATATCTTCCTACTCCCTGTTGACTACCATAAATCACTCACGGGTTTTCGCGCAAAAAATCTATACAAAGCAACATATCAGTCAGTTTTGTTTTCGGTTTGAATAAAATTGATACATACACAGAAAGTTTACAATTTATGTAATAAATGAATAGGATATATATTTTTATGATCATTTGGAATCTATACCGATGTATGTAGATCAGTATCAATTTATAGCCAGATGCTAATTGATACACTTAAGTTTACCTCAGATGTAGTTTGCAGTATGGTTATCAAAAAATACTATTGACGTAGATTTATTAATAGTGACTTTATAAGTGATGAATTTTATCACCAGAGTGAGTCAATGTTTTGATAGGAAAATTTGAGAACTGTTATTAAATAAGTTCAGTTACGTTAATAGGCTTATTTTAAACTCGCTTCGAAAGTCAGCATGTCATAATACAATTTTAACGGGATAAGGCTATATGAATTTCTCATGTGCAATCAATACATTTATTATTTCTTCATACAGATGATGGCAAGGTTGTTATGATGTTCATATGACGGTTTTTAAAGACGGTAGCAAGATCCCTGAATTGTTTAAAAATATCCCGGTCTCTCGTCCCCGGTGCTGGTATGAAACAGGTGGTGGGTAAGGGGGGAGGTCCCTGTGGAAGCGAAGTTCTCGCCCGCCGCCCACGCCGCGTCCCTCGGGAGCTGGCCCAAGCAGCCGCGTGCCGCCTGCTCCCAGGGGACTCTCGCTCCCGCCGACCCCGCCCCGACCCCCCTCGCCGCTGTCTCTCAGGAAAATAACAGAGATGTAGACTTTTAATTGATATTAGTCCATTATAAGCACGCGTTTTTTATAACGATTACATCGATCACGTCACATTTAAAACAAAAATCTATTATGTTTACTGTACAATGGTAAGTTAGGTTTCAGTAAAAATGTATATGTAGTGTTAAAGAAAAAACTTTGATATACCTGAAAAAATGTCGTAAAAGACGATATGATTCCTAGTTTGGTAGCTACTGTTTAATTTTTTCGGAAATTCAATTCACTAACTATATTTAAAAGTTTATTTATTGTAGCTTATGATTCATTTTATATTATAATTTAATTACCGCTGAAAGGTATAAGGTCAACAAGCCTTTTGGGTTTATTTACTTCAACTCATTATAACTCAGCCAATGTAATTTCATCAAGGCACTCCTGAGATAGAGCAAGACGACTCGTTTCGTTTCTCAGATCGCCGGCCACAACTGGGACCTCCGCTACTTTGCCGTTCCCACAGGACATCATACTAACGCCTCCGAATACATTAAAATTACAGTTTCCAAGGTATACAACTAAGCGAAACTACAACGACCTAGACGGTGATGGGGGTTGTGATATTATTCCTTTGTGCTTCTGTTCGCCGGCTCTTTAATCATAGTTATTACCCACATCTAAACTGCTGCCAGTGGAATTGGTCGTTTCTAACCTATTAACGTAGTAACGACGTGTAGACATAACTAGAACATTGGTAAGTAAGACAATATTATGTAAGATTCGGTGGCACTATTTGAATTTGTTTATTTAAAAGTTAGTGTTGGTAGCTATTTGTAATTTTAAAAATCCGATAAAATTACAATGGAATATCTATTCCATATTTGACTTTACACAATAAACAACAAAATAAAATAAAATAACATCGTTTTCGAAGATCTAATGATGTATTTAGAAAATAGATATAATAATCTTCAATCACACTAAATAACTGTTGAGCTTCGAGGATAACAGATGACAAATTTAAATGCTAAAAAAACAAAAAGCAAAAAAGGAAAAATTAAAAAGTATATTTATAAATAAGCTTTATATTTTTAAACGATGTCGGCATTTTATGCTATTTAACCGGGAAAATACTTTCAAGCATTTTAATATATGTGTATTGAAATAATGTATATTGAAGCTTATTTTTGTAATATTTTTCTGCCTTTAAATTATTTATTTGATAGGTATTTATTGATTAAATAATTTTAAAACGCCGACATCGAAAACAATATATTTGTGAGCAGAAACGTACACTGTTCAATAACGCTGTAATTATTAAAGAACCGTGAACAAAGCAATTTATTGTTGGCAGTTGAAACAGCGCAGCGGTGCCATTTAGTTGGTTCTAAAGCCGCACAGTAAACGTAACTATTGGGAGTTTTGTTGGCGTGTCGTAATAAGCAATACATACCAATATGGTCAGCAAGAAAATTGAATTGGCAACAATGTTATAGTGTTGGTGCTTTGGTGCTGAATGCCTCCCGGGCGACCCATTGTCAGAGAGTTATGATGGGCTATCGCCGAACTGCTCTCGTGCGTTCCTGCCCGCTGTTTCCTGATACTGCTTATTTTACTGGGCTATTTAGTCGCTCGAAGCGCACATAGTTCTGGGACACTGGTGTATTAAACATTCTTGCGTTTTGATAGAATGTGGTAGTTGTTGGCTTACTTATTTGTAAGGTCATATGATGAGGCGACCATCTTAGACCTCAGAGGTAACAACACATATATGAGCGGGTTAAGATGGGACTCCTGTTCTATATGGAGTTCATTTGAGATGTCTCGTTTCGTTCTTCAACTTAATATAAAAAATATATATCAAAATGTAAAAGAGAATTGCAAGACAATGTATGTATATGTAAGAAAAGGAGGTACCACCTCTGCACCTTTATTTATATTCTTATGTTAAGAGATCACCATTTAAGTCCTCATTAAAATGCAACGTATTTGAGATCGACTTCAAGTAAAATTTGTTGCAGATGCTATGGAAAGCATTCTCGCTACTACGTAGAAGTCTTCGTCAGTAAATCTACAAGTGTTCAGGTGTTATCATTAGCGGCATATTCAAAATGATTTTCATGCTTTGCCTGTCATATTAGGACATCGGAAAATGAAATCATTTTATACCTTCAATATTTAATTGTATACTTATTTTATGACATAAATAATATTATTGTTGTAGGTAATAAAGCAGGTGGATTGAGTGTAAAAAATAAATAGCTCTCATAGTTCATAACTTTATTGCAACCTAGGTACGTGCCTTGTAGAGTTGATAAAACATCCAATTGATTTGCATTTCTATACATTTCTAACGATTAATAGTCTTTTCTATAAACAAAGAATGAACGAAAACTGTAAATATGGAGTGGCTCTACATTTGTTATTTCGAGGGCTAATCAACTAGTTTGTTAAGCACTTTGTTACAAATATTACAATGCATGCTTTATAGTGATTCTTCTATTCCAACTATGCTATTTGAGTGGTTGTTTTGAGTTTGTTTATTTCTGTTGGAACAATTGGGAGTGGCGTGGGGCGCAATCACGCCGTCCGCACCCTCCTGACGTGCTAATTATGTCACCAAACGTCAATGACGATATTATTTCACTACAGAATCATAGTTGCATTTGGGCTTTTTAAATAAAAATAATAGATTATGCCTAACAACAACCGCGTATTCGCGTGATCAGATAAGCAATGGGTTCAATTCTGGATAATATATGTAGATTTCTAAATAATGAATTTAAAATTCTATACTGGCTCTGGGTAGAGTACTTGTCATTGTATGTAAAGGTTGGATGAAGAAATATAGTTTGACAGAGGAGGTACCGCCGCCGCTTTGATAATCCGCCGTAAAGCATTACTTGTGTTACGGTTGTAGAGGTGCGTTTACTGGCTACACTTTGAAGCGAGACGACCATCTTAGTCCTCAGGAGTATCTATGTTCGAGCTCGTATAGGATTTCGGTCGTGTTTATGGTTGTACGTAGATGTCCATGAGCTGCGACTACTTAACGTCAAGTGGTTTGCATGCTCGTTTGCTTCTACAAGAATACATATTTACAACAACGAAAATCTTATGCTAATTATAATAAAAACCCAACCTAAATAATCTAATATTCATTATAAAAAACTTAGTGAAAATAGTCTGCCCTCTGATTTTTCGAAGTTGTGTGCATGATAAAAATGAACTGTCACTTGTTTTATTAACAAAGAAACATCGTTATGTACATTAAGTGAAAGTTCTCAATAAATTTCTCAAATATATGAGAAATTTATCTAATCGCACTTGGCCAGCGTGGTAGAACTACAGAGAAGACTTGTATTTAACACCGTGTGTGGAAAACATATATGAAATATAAACATAATATGCGTGATAGCGATAACGCATCGTTTTTCCGCAAAATAGTGATTTCTGCTCCCTACGGGCAAGCACCTAACTCGCGCTGCCGTGCGGCCCGGCGCATTATCCTAATTAGCTTTCAGTGGGTAGTAGAGTTCCTCTCTACATTTGTACATATGTATGTTATAGTGTGACATGTAATTTGTTGTAGGCGTTAGATTTATTTCATTGTTCTAGTTCTTTTTAGAAATGCCATAATGTAGATTAAGGCGACTGTTTTTAATTACAAGATAACTTTGTATTTATTGCATTCGGTATCAACGAATTTGGCTAGAACAGAGATGCTAAGTTGTGTAACATAATGTCATTAGTTTTAGCCTAATGACATTTTTTCAGAACGTTATTAAAAGATCTTTTTTCTGATGAACATAAAGGGGGATTCATTTAAACGCGTTTTATTTTTAACAACATACCTAAACTTAGTGATAGTAGTACAGAACATTATATTTGTAGTGGCAAAATATTATAGTTATTAAAATTGTAGTTATTCCCTTTTCGCCTAAATCGTTTACTGAAATTGTGGGTTCATCTACAATAAAATTACCATAACAGTAGGCACCAACATAAAGGGGATTTGGATTCGTGTCGTGACCATTTGCTATTATAGTACAATGAGCCACATATCTCAAGAAAATCCCTTGTTATTGTTTAAATGCTAGTAGCTACCAAAGATTATATCTTGAATTGGATATTAGGTAGGTATCAGGAGTTTTTGTTTTTGTTTGCTATTAATTATTCTATTATAATGTTTATTCGTACGGAAATCTGTAATGTGAGTTTAAACCTAGAATAATCCCACAATATAATATTTTTATTAACAGATATGTAGTAAAAATATTTAAGAAGTTGTATACAGTATAAAATACTTGTGTTTGCAGCCGATGAAGAAGAATGGACAGAGGAGGGTCAACAGGGCGATGTGATTGACGAAGTGGGTGGTGAAGAAGATCTTGTTGATGATGCTGTTCAGGATGAAGCTGGAGGGGAGGAGCTTGATAATATGGATGAGGCTGAGGAACCCCTATCAGAGGAGCCGCTTGAAGGTCAGTATTAAAATAATGAAAATAAAACAAGTTCAATATTTTCAAAAATATTCATAAAGATGGCAAAATCATAAAAAGTAAACTTAAAAAGAAGAGTCATGAAATTATATTGACATTAAAAATATAGTAACTGGCAACTTTTTTGATAAAATGACGGTGAAAAAAGGTATTGTTATTTTTGCCGTTATAGTTGAATAACATATGAATTGTACAATGGGTTTCCTTTATATCACTAAAGGGACTACAACTAAATTGAAAACAAGTTAGGCGAAAGACTTTAAAGAACGTTCAATTCAGCTATATATACTATAATAAAGGTAGCCTACGGAACTTAGAAAGGTAGCGTTCAAACCAAGCGTATTGTTAGCTATTGGCTGTGAACGAGCGTTATGAAGTTTACTGTTTTTCATTAATTTTCATTTGTTTTAAACGAAACCGACATTACGCCATTCTGCTACGTGTAGTTTAGATGAGTTGATACGTGTTTCTGTTGTAGAGGTACAGTGGCCGACTACACTTATAAGAAAGTCGACTATGTATATTATGTCTCAGGCGTTGTAACGCTTCTAAGCAAGACGTCAGCAGGAGTTAAGTCCTGTTTGAGGTTCAACGTTTATCATGAGATGCAGATAACATTTAACATTAGGTGGCCTTTATGCTCTTTTGTTCCTTTTCCAGCATAAAAAAGCGAGTGACTGAAAGATGACGTCTTCTTTCATGGTTATATTGGGTTATAGTGGATATGTTTTGTGTGAACGCAGCTTAAATGTAGTGCGGGTAGCACATTCGCCTATGCAATGACCGAGACGCCATGGCGGGAGGATGACGCTGACACATAAGCTTCGATAGGAGTTGACATACGGCGGTGAACGAACTACAGTGGTTGTATTGGATTCGATGTAAATAAACTATGATACTTTTTACAATGATTGGCCCACACCGTTTGTAGAGTTATGTAATATTTGTTTTTTTGTGATATGAATAATGATATTTGGAGTGACTATCCCACTACATAGGCCTCAACAGTGCGTTACTAGCAACAATGATTGCTTTCACGTGGCCCACTCCGTATGGATAGCCAAATATATTAGGTTGACTGCCTGTTTGCTACTTCCATTTAATAATAATAAAAATCACTAAAATATAAACAACAAGATCAAAAACAGGTATTTAAATCTAATCTAAATAGGAAATAAATCGATGGTCTAATGTAATCTTGTCGGGGATTAAATTCGTTGCTAATAATGATGTATCGCTGCGCTAAGTATTGCGTATTGTGTTCGTTTCATGTATTCTAACTTATAAATTATAAAAATACAGTGATTTTTTACGAATGAACACCGTGAAGTTTGGGAAAATAATGAGACTTATTTTCTGACAGTTGTCATTTAAAAAAGTTACAACAACTATTTCTAATATTTTTTTTAAGTTTTCCTTTTTTAAAGATTTGTTAGTTGTGTCAATTAGTTTAAGTGGAGGTACAATTTTATTACTATTCTTGTTTACTATAAATAACTACACAAAATATATAAGATATTTCATTTAATATAAAAAATCACACTTTCATCGCCAAAGAAGTATAGCTTCTAATGCGTATATGAGTCCACCCAATGTGAAGATCCCTGCCACTCATAGTCATCTCTTACCAATACGACAGGATCAGGTCTCAGGTGCGTTGCTACCCCTGAGGACTAAGTTAGAATATCTTTTATACCATAGAAGCGTGAGCATGTGCGAGTGTGCGAGTGAGCAAGTGATGAACGAGAGAGGTGTGTCGTTACTTTATCATGCTTTCATGGTTTAGGAATTTGGGTTTGAATGGATAATGAATAGGGAAGATTATGTTATAGAAATATTCACAATCGCAGGAAAATCATACTGAGTTCTTAAACTATTGTATGTTCTATAAAAATCTGTTCTAATCCATCTAGATTAGAACAGATTTTTCTCGAACGTATGAAAGTTTACGTAGCTATCGTATTTCAATATGCTGTCTTAATGCCTAATAAAGAAGATAGGTGTATAAATATAGGCGTATGCTGAGATATCAAAATTGATAACAAATATCCCTTTCTTCTCGTGGGTGTCGTAAGAAGCGCCTAAGTAACCCCAAGGATATGGGTAGCAGCGTGTTTCTGCGTAACATTAACGTCCACTGCAGTGCCATATCATGAATATAGAATAAAACCCCTATAGGCAAAAATATAGACAAGCCTATGCCCTGCAATGTAATTTAAAAAGCTAATGGATGAATTAAATATTACTATATAGCCACTAGAATAAGTGAAAATATTAGGATTCATCTGTTTATTAAGTTTAAAATAGTGTATTAAAATTGGTCATCGAATCGATAATGAGTGATGTATTAGATGACATCGGTTACGATACGTCCACGTCACTATACAGCGCTATAAGTTCTTGTTAATATAGAGTGTGGACATTTGCATATTCAGTGACGGAGGCAGGCAGCTCATCGTAGCATAGCCTTCTCCCGGTGACACTGACACACGAGTTCGGATAAGCGATGAAGTACGGCCGGCCTCTGTGGGTGCGCTGGAACGTCGATGTACGAATGACAGATCGTTGCGATTTGCACTCGTCACGTGTGCACCTACTGGTTGGGTAAAATTAAATCAGCTGAACATTTTGGTGTATCGCCATTTTGTTTTTTTTTTTGGACTAGGCACAATGAAATCAATATATTTATATAATTTTGAACATTGTTTCTTTATAAGTATATAGTGAGTGAGAGCGAAGAAAGGCACTACTGTACGAGCAAAGCTGCGGGATAAAGCTAGTATTACATAATGTTCGACAGCGTTACATTATACATGTTATTGTATATTAATATATTTTTTAATTATTATATTACAACATACCGCCAAAAAATCGTTAGAATTATTGAACTTAGTAGACTAAAATACCAGGTTTTATAAGGTCTTCAGGTCTCAGATCATATATTGTCAGTATATTTGTTGTATCATAGTAGTGAGTGAGTAATCCGGCAATAAATGAGGGAGGGCAGCGTGGCCAGTGAATTGTGTGCAGCCGCGAATGCGCTTGACGGGTGACAAAGTGGTGGGTGCAGACGCCACTGCAGCGACTCAATCAATCTCTGTTGAATTACTACGTATCTGCTGGACGATCGTTTTGCGTGTACATTGATTTATAAATATTATACACTAAATTTACATTTTCACAATAAAGTTCTGAAAAAAGATAGCCATAATTACCCTTAAGCACATATTGGAATAATTTATACATGATTAGGTGATATCATCAACAACCCATTACGTACCATTCCACTGCTGGGCACGTGTCTCGTGTCAAAATGAGAATGACATGTTCTCAGACATGCAATTTTATCATGAAGTTTTCCTACGCCGTTAAAGCGAGTGATAATTAATTTCGCACAAAATTGAAAAATCAGAGGTGCGTGTTAGTTTTCGTGGTTTAAATAAAGCCAGGGAATCCCTTCTTGACCACTTATTATCTTGACTACTAGGCTTACACTGTTTTCAATCTTTCTTTCACGTTTTTAACATTAATATAGGAAAATAATATTTGTCTTTCATTGATAAGTTATCGACATCATCAAGATAGTCTATTGTTTTAACAGATATAAAAACTTTTAGCAAATATAAAACATTATCAAAATCGAATAAGGAATTTTTTCTTCACGATTGTTAAAAGTGCTTTGAAATCGTAAGGAAGAGGTTAAAAAGGAGCCATTTGTTTAAAGCTTCCTGTCATATGCTTCGAAAGACACTCATAGAGTGGTTTTAAAGGAAGGGAGCGAACGACGGCCTCTTGATACCTCGGTCGAACCGTTCCCATTACCTTATTTTCATCGTCCTCGACACGCGGCAAAGGAAGGATTATAATAAAAAATAAAGAATTATTATGTATATCATCCCACTAAGTCTCTTCAATTAAACAGATCTAACTAAAATATAGTAAGTCGTAACTAAATAATTACTTAGCAAAAATCTCAAAATGGTCAACAATGTTTTAGAATTTCCGCAATGTATTTTTACAAAGTGGTATATAATTCGACCGGGGAGGTACCACCTCCACGTCCATTTTTCATGAGAAGCTTACTTTCGTTTTAATCGAAAGGTATGGTTGCGCGCTCTCTTACAAATGAGGAACCTTAATCCTCAGGAGTAGAGACGCATCTGTGTTTGACTTTAGTGGGACTCTTGACTTCATGGAGTTGGTATCACATGTCTATGGGCGATAGTGACTATCAGGTGGATTGCTTGTTTGTTTGCTACTCCCCTAATATATACATATATACATTTTATTTTATCCTTTATAAGAGGAATGTTTGTTAAATCTGAGATGCATAAGGTGTGCCACAAATTTAAAAGGAGATAAAAGCATACCGCATCCTGTCCACCAGGATTGAGAATATAGTCTACTTCTTACATTAGTAAGTGGAAAAGTTCCCCGGAGAATCCTAAAAGTGTCAGCGAAAGCGAAACCGCGGATGACACTTTCAAATTTTAATATTAAACAGAACTTCGCTGTTGAGAGTTTGGAAAGTGAAAAATTCTATATACTCGGTTCGTATGTACCTACGAAATGTATTAAAATACTAAAATAAAGATATGTAAATGTTGCAGAATGGGATAATTTGGGATATTTATAATCAATATTCTTCATTTAAATAATTGAATTTGAAAATGAATGTAACATTTAATACAAAGGGCCAGCTTTTGCACGTGATTTCGCATTCTGATCAAGACTTTTATCTACACTATTTTTTTTATATATGAGAAGACTAGCAAACGAGCATGCAAACCACCTGATGTTAAGTAGTCGCAGTCCATAGACATCCACGTACAACCACAAACACGACTGAAATCCT
>DWON01008696.1:0-11940 GCA_018251015.1 Phocides pigmalion okeechobee | reverse complement strand
TCTCAAATAGAACAGAAGTTCTATTTAAGGATGGGCGCGGATGCGTTCCTACTCTTGAGGACTAAGATGGTCGCCTCTAACAATCTGTATCCGGCAACCACACCTCCCCAACCGAAACACAATCCATGAAGAACATATTGCTTTACGGTCGATTATGAGGGTGGCGGTGGTGCCGCTCCGGGCGTGCTCTAACGGCTCTACCACCTGCTAGCATACACGCAGATTATTTATTATAGGTGAAATATCACCAAGCAATCTTAAGTAAATTTATTTTCTCGTAATAGGCTAGTTGGACAATTGTACACTATATAACATGAATCAATATTCACAGATAATAGATGCAGAGCACACTCGATTTGAGTCACCATACCCTGTGATACCCGTTTTTGGTCCGATATCCAATCTTCAATATAGAGTGCAAATGGAAAGCTCTGCCATTGGCTTCAAGGTTGTACGGAATTTAGATAATGTGACTATGTGAGTATATTGTGCTTATTTCAAAATATATCTAATGTAATATAAAAATGATTGGAGTAATTAATTAGTAAACAATGGTCATTGAACATAAAATAATAAAAAAAAGCATTATTATAAATGTATAATTTGTCTACTTCACATAAATGTTTAAACAAGAACAAATTTCCACAAGTACAAGTATTTGTTTGTTTATCGAGACTGAATCTATATATTGGAATTATATTCCTTATAATGTATTGTTCTGAATTAGAATATATGCATATAGAAGAATGTATACTATAATATAATCAATGAAAACCATGTTATATAAGGCGGGACTCAACCAAGCAGTAGGTCATTTGTCAGCGAGCACTCGTTGTGAGAGGGTGTTTAATCGGTGCCTTAATCTCTATTCTGGTATATAAGTGTAAATTATGCTAGAATAGTAGGAGTGATTATTGGAAATTAGATTCATTTTGTTGTTGTTTATTTGTTAAATTAAATTAATAAAAGTAATTAGGGTAGATTAGTATTATTGTTCTTTTTTTTTTTTAATTAATTTCTGATTATAAAAATACATATAGAAATATATTAGCTATGTATAAATGTATACTCGAAATCAAGCGGTAATAAATGCGACAGCAGAACTTCATTTACGTAGTGTAAAAAACTACCTTCAAAGTATATGAAACTTCTATGCAGCCGTTTTCTGTTTTTATTTTAGTCTTACCGTGACCATGACCCAGGCAACTGGTTCGAAATATCGGTAATTAATAAGCAAGTATTAATAAAATGTAAACTATTAATAAATGATATTTCAGATTCAACACCCAGGACGTGGGCGGCTTGGTGCTGTCGGACAAGCTGCTGCAGCTGTCGGCCGCGCTGCCCGCGGCGCGCGTGTACGGGCTGGGCGAGCGCCGCGGCCGCTTCATGGCCGACGTCAACTGGAAGACCTACACCCTCTTCAACCAGGATATGCCGCCTACTGAGAATGTAAGTCTTTGATTATATTTATTTTTGTTTATTAATACAGAGTCAGGATTGCGGGAGGCGGCACTGAACTGGAGCTATTTTCTCTAGACTGGAGATACGCCGACAGTTTATACAAATGATGTATCTTTTAGCATCAGTGTAACATCAATGAATTCACAGATGTAATGTTCGCCTTCAGTCTTGTAGCCGACGTAAACTCATCACTTGTTTTCGCCCATAATCCATACAGATTTATACATACAACACAGGTGTGTATGAGTCGTTGCACCAAGTAACACACGCAGTGTTGTACCCTGCAGGGAAAGTGTTACTCTTAAAGGATTGACAACAGCACTTTGTGCAAAACAGATCCTGTAAATTAATATTTTATGAAAGGAAAACTTTACGACACACATATTGAACCAAATGGCAAAATTACCAACGAGAATGCAAAACAGAGGTCCGGCTAAATACCAGCCAACAAGTCATATTGTGTCAAACTGGTGTTCTAACAAAATATTGAATTGATGTTTACAATAAGGACAGTTTTGTTTATATGTTTGGGCAACGTATTTAATAATTTTCTTTTTTAATATCTCTTTTTAGTACAATGGTTACGGCACACATCCGTTTTATTTGGCATTGGAAAAAACTGGAAAAAGTCATGGAACATTGTTGCTCAATTCTAATGCTATGGGTGAGTTCTCAATACTATACATAATGTGAATGAGAGACTTTTTTTTATTATGAAGAGTAAGAAACGGGCATGCAGGCCACCTGATGTTAAGCGGTCCCTGCAGTCCTTGGACAACCGCATCCAATCTCAATAAAACAGAAGTTCTATTTAAGGATGGACGCGGATGCGTTCCTATTCTTGAGGACTAAGATGATTGCCTCCAATAATGTGTATCCTGCAATCACACCTCCTACCACCTTTCATGAGACTGGAAAACTCTTAAAAATTACTTTTTAGCACTTTGACTGCAAGGCAAATATATGTATATTAGTCACCTTTGCAAACGGCGGCACTAGGCTGGAGATACGTCGACTATTCGCACACTTGTAGTGTTTGTCAGTATCTATATAACGTCTATGCATACATAACTGTTGTGTCCGCCAGCAGTCTTGTAATGTAAACTTTTACTTTGGCTTAGTTTGAGAAGAATTGAGTTGGTTGCCTTTCCACCATATTATTTTCAAGCTTTCGAACATTTACTGATTTAAAAATATAATTTTTCAGATATAGTTCTTCAACCAACACCGGCTATTACCTACCGGACCATCGGTGGCATCCTGAACCTGTTCATATTCCTCGGCCCGTCTCCGGAGGAGGTCATACAACAGTACACGGGTCTGATCGGAAGGCCCTTCATGCCCCCGTATTGGTCGCTTGGATTCCATCTGTGCAAGTGAGTAACTGCTTGACTGCATGAATGTTAGCTTGATTGGGCATTGGATCGATGACATCATACAATACATGTTTTAAGAATCTACTTTGAGAAGTTAAAATATGTGACTTTGATTGTTAGGTATTAGGCATTACTATGCGGATATCAATGCAATTAATTTGTTGTTAGAATCTACTTTGCAACCATGTATAATGATATATATTTCAAAGCCTGCACTAATGTAGGCGATTAACCGTCGCAGTCAGTCAACTTACCCTAATAATGCTTTGTTTTGGGGAGAAACACGTATATGTATAGTGGTATATATTTTTAATGTTTTCACTTTTTCATATCCTCTAAGTCAAACGAAAAGTTCAAACTAGCTTCAAAATTGTGTATACTTTAGACTGATTATAATACGGAAGTTATTATTTCACAGATATAACTACGGATCGTTGAACGCTACTCGCGAGGTATGGAAGCGAACCAGAGATGCTGGCATTCCTTTTGTAAGCAAAACATCGTTTATTTTATAAGTTAAACATTATGAATTATTTTGTGTGGTGTCCATGATGTCGAATACTTACAATACGGTATTTTGATGTATATAAAAATTAAAAAATACACAAATAGGATATTTTAGCCAATAAGCAGTAGGAAAATTTACTTTTCAGTTCATGGAAATTATTCGTAATTGCATTATTTTTTGTGAACACTAAGATGATTACTAAACATAGCCGGTGACTTCTATTGAACTGAAACAATCCTTGTTTTAGTTTATAAGCGCCGTGGAGGCACTTCCCCAGTCGAAATATAGTCCTGCTGCTTAACATAATTATGTGTATATTGCAAAAATAATATTTTTTATGATTTTATAATCATTAAATGTAAGTTTTAGTTCTGGTAAATTCATTTCAAATTTAATATTAACATGGTATTTATACATTCGGTAAATTAACTCAGTCTGTTTATTTAGCCGTAAGCGGTTCGAATATAGAAAACGTACGATTTTTGCAATTGAAATGTCAGCAATTACAATTCGTTACTCATGACTTCCCGTTGCATAGTACACAATGATTTTTCAACTGAATCATCGGCAATGGCGCGTCCAATGGCCGCGCTCCGCAGGACGTGCAGTGGAACGACCTGGACTACATGCACGCGGCCAACGACTTCTCGTACGACGAGGTGAAGTTCGCCGGCCTGCCCGACTTCGTGCGCCGCCTGCACGACGCCGGCATGCACTACGTCATCCTGCTCGGTGAGCCGCGCCCGCTCCTGTACCCGTACACACTCAAACTTAACACATCCAAATCTTACACAAACAATTAATACACAAACGAAATTAGTTTTTGCACGATTACCGGTGAACACAACATATCTCGTTACAATTCTGTAATGTCACTGGAAAGCCAATAATACCAAAACGCCAAAAACCCATTTTTGAGGAGCGCTTTTATTTTTAGATCAAAAAGGACGTCACTCATGTATTTTTTTCTAATTTACGAATTTCAATTAATATAATGTAACATAATACTAATTGAGAAAAAAAAAATAGTATCGACAAAAAATCTTGCGATATTATTATTTATATACTTCTTCCTCTTTCGTGTCGGCATGACTGGTTATTAAAGGGAGGTGCAGTTAAGGAGTTAATTGGAGAGGATTAGTACGAGGTGAGGAGAGTTAGACGATAACTGGGAGAAAGTCATGCCGTAGTGGAAACATTGGTCAATCAGCGTAGGTGGGCTAAGTCCAGGGTGAGCCGGGCGAACATGTAACGTCGCGCCACTCGAGGAGACATTATTATACATTGAAAAGTTTAGTTTTTAACAGCTTTGCTTGTCTATTTAACTCTCACAATTCGGCATAGGAGGTACCACCGTTTCACAAATGTCTATTTTAACGAAATTCTATCGTGGCGTTGCAAAGGCTGGTCGCTGGTTTATCTATCTCCGTCCTCAGGAGTTGTAATGCATCTGTGATCAAGATTTCATGTCTTCGTGAAGTCGACTACAGATATCAGATGATAGAGCTGTAGTTCGACGAGGGGGAGGTACCACCGCCGTCTTCAAAATCTGTAGTGACATAACCTTTTGTGTCGGTTGGTTGGTGGTTGCCGTCTAACCATAGTTGTACCACCTCTCAAATATAGTAGTAACTTTGCCGTTTAAGATAAATTTCCACCAGTCCAATTTTGCAAGTATCTTTTCCTTGAAGACGACTAACTTGAATATTTCATCTCGAATCAGGGTCTTTAAGCTGTGAATAAAACTTGGTGGAACACGGTAGCGCGAGGGAATTATCACCAAGTTTGTTTGAAACAGTCTGCTTTGTAATTCTAAGTAGATGGAGACAAAATGGTTGTTTATTTACAGCACCAATCAATAGTAAAAAAAAACCATTTACTATATAACGGGTACTTACGATTAAGGTTTATAAATTGTCTATATTTTGAACCAGTTGCATGGTTGTAATAAAATTGTAATTGAACTACGAGTATGCCTGTACATGGTTATAGAGCAATAGAACCCAAAACAATATACCCTTATATTGTAATTTTTGTCTGTGTGTTTGTGCGAGCTAATCTCACAAACGGCTTAGCTGATTTCAATGCAGTTTTAATCGTGTATTGCAGTAGGCGTTAAATAATATTTAGTGTTGATTTCATTTCAAGTAATTTATTGACGTTCAAGAAGAATTCTGTAAAGAATCTACTTTGAATAAAAATATTTTGATTTTGATTTTTTTATTTTTTCACACAGCTTATAAATAAGATAATGTCAAATTCAAACTTACATAAATTAGTTCATGAAAACTTTTTGCAATAAAATCCCGAAAAACCGGAAAATTGTAACTTACCTAACAAAGCCGTGGGCAGGAAGTAATTTCATAGTAAATTCATCTAACCCCTTTATTTATTTAGATAGGTATAAGGGAACACGAGTTCAAACAATCACTCGGTTAGATATTTGTGTACAAACTTCCTAACTGCTTCCGATTAAATTGATCGAAATTAACTAAAATAGCATTAGCAGCCAAGTTTTATAACAAAATTAGTCTCTAGATAACTGAACTGTGAATTCCATTAGTCCAGAACTTGTTCACAAAGTTTACTAAATAAATAATTTGTATATCGATCTTACTCTTTTCATTATAGCAAATGTCATGTACGTCATGTCTTCAGTCTTTCGCGGTTGTGAAGCCTTCAGTCGTCGCCGGTTATAGAGGGACCCGTACGGAGTGGTGCATCAAAATAATGAGATATAAAAGTTACAGCGAACATACATTTTGTGTAAGTTAGATGAGAATCGATAACATCATACATACTCGCCTCATTTACTTATGCGACCTTCTCAGTCCTTGAAAGTAGCAGCAAATCTATGTAAATTTCACTTACTAAAAGGTGCAAGGTTGAAGGATTATGATTACACAAAGGAGATACCACCGTCGCCCTCATAATCCGCCGTGAAACAACTCTTGTGATTCTGTTGAAGAGTTCACTTACAAGAGACGCGAGCGTCTCAGTCCTCAGAATTAGAGACGCATGTAAATAGGACTGCAATCCTGTTTGAGGTTGTCAGAGGATGTCCATGGACCGCAGCGAATACGTAACATCACCTGCATACTTGTTTCCTACTCTTCTAATATAAAAAAGTGGAGGACATACTTGTTTACTACTTCAATCATCAAAAGAAAAGGTATGCGCTCGTAGTTAAGTTCACACATACTTATTACTAAGTCTTATGTATATTCTCACCGTCAGGAAGGTACTACTAAACTATTATCACTTCGATTAAGATGTTTAAAAATGAGACAAATAAATAAAACAAGATGATAATCGTGCAATAAATAATAAAATAAGTAACAAAGTCAAATCATCCATTTATGAATAAGTCTTTTCTGGATAAGTATTTTTGTTAATCTTCTGACACAAGTATAAGTTAATATCTTACGACTAAATGTTCATAAGACGTTCGTTAAGGTGAATATTTTGAAATAAATATTACTTACAAGAAAATTACCCCCATTTTTGGGTTACACATGACCTAGTTTAGCGTGCGGCCATGTTTGGCAATGGACTGTTAGCTTGCTCGTTGTTAATGCACACAAATCACTAGCTCAGGACGTTTAAGTACTTACAACACCATATATATTATCATCTTGTGAGTTTACTAAAGTGTTTTTGCACGTAGTGTTTAGACTAAGTAACATTCATTATATGTTTACAATTATTTTTTTAGAAATTTAATTGCAATGAATTCACCCAAAAAACCTTCTATTCTCATAACTAATAATAACTGAAATTTCAAGTAAGTTTATAGTTTTTCCTTATCTCAGAACTTTGTCTACTTATCCATTTAAGTACGTATATTTTTACACGATTGAAAGCAATAGTACCCTATTTTCATCTATAATATAAAAAAATTTAAGATAAATGTTTGCCAAATTCTACGGAAATTGATAGATCAGATAAGGAACGGACGTAAAACAAATAAAGAAATTCTGTTAAACGTTTATATTGGCAAGTAAATTGAATGTATTGTGTACAGTTAAGACTAAAAGCATACAAGGAAGATAACAATGTTTCTAAGAATTGCTTAAAATCCAAGTAACGTAACGTGAAACTCGAGCATTGACGCCAGGGTAGCGAGCGAGGGCGCATTCGTGTCCAAAGGAGCAAACGCCAACGACGATGTTGTTGTGGAGGAGAGGACCGCCAGAGTCTCCCTGGCACTGGTCGCGGCCGCCCACGTCGAGCCAACCGGAGCACAGCATGTTGTCGGTGATAGTGTAACCAAGTTCAGCGTAACGAGTTCTGCAGGTGACTTGGTTTACGGTCCAAATCTGAACATGGCGGAGCTGCTCGGACGATTGCCCTTTGTACTGAAATTTAAATTATATTATGTAAATTTAATGCATATTTTGTGCTAAAGTATAACATAGCCCCCTTGTAAACAGCTATAAAATTTGTTTTAACATAATATACATAGATGGATACAATTTTATAATGAATGCCGTACAAGTTATTCAACATTCTTAAAATTAAAGGTGGTAGAGCCGTTAGAGTTCGCCCGAGGCGGTACCACCGCCACCCTAATAACCCGCCGAAAAGTAAGATGTTCTCCATGTATTGTGTTTCGGTTGGGGAGGTGTGGTTGCCGGATACACGTTATTGGAGGCGACCATATCAGTCCTCAAGAGTAGAAACGCATCCGCCTCCATCCTTAAATAGAACTTCTGTTCTATTTGAGATTGGACTTGGTTGTCCATGGGCTGCAGTCACCACTTAACATCAGGTGGCCTGCATGCCCGTTTCTTACTCTTTCACAATAAAAAAATTAAAATTTAAACTCAAGTCAACATAAATCCTTTTGATTTCACAAGTTGCCACAGGTCTGGTGTATAAGTTAAGGACTGAGCAGGTCGTGGTTTTAGTCGACAAATGGCTGACATTCTCCTTCGTTGTGGCTCTGGTAAAGGAGATAATTTGGTGATTTCCAAATTCAGTGCAACAAAAAACGTCTTGTTTAACCTTAATTATAAATATATAACGAATTGCAATCCAAATACGTATAGCTAATAGCTAAACTTCATATACTTGAAGACAATAACGTGAAAATAATTTAAAAAAGAAACTTTAGAGACAAACAAGGTAAATGAACTCTTCATGATTTGACTGCTGAATCACCAGAACACTTGTTCATTGCTTACTTTACTTTATAAAGCTATTTATATTTAAAAAAAAACTGTTTTTTTGTGAATTAAACTAATATTATCACAGAATTTATACACTTTACCATATACCGGGTACTAACGATTAACGATTTTTATTTTTCATTGACAAGTAAAATGTACAAAACTGTTTTTCTTTTAAACTCAAAACCCAAAAATTGAGTCCCTTAATTTCATAATTCCACTAGCTTTTTTACGTGAGAAGAGCTGCAAACGAGCTTACAAACCACCTGATGTTAAGTAGTCGTAGCCCATAGACATCCACGTTTAACCACAAACGACCGAAATCCCATCTGAGCTCGAAAGTAGATCCGTTGCAACTCCTGAGGACTAAGATGGTCGCGTCGCCTCAAAGTATAGCCGACATTCAGCTTAGCTTAGTCGGTATAGCTTCCAGTAAACTTTAAAAATTCAAAACAAAAACAATACTTACAGCGATTGCTCCCCATCCAACAGCCGTTACAAGTTGATTGTCAGGAAGAATGTAGTTAGCGCCAGCTATGCTTCCAGCAGCCACTGTAGTACTGAGTACGAAGTTAGTAGCGGAACGGAGTATAGCGATATCATTATCGTATGTACGATTGTTGAAACTCGCATGTATTATAATTTGGTTGGTGTTATAAACAGATCCGCCGCTGTTAGCCCAAGTAGAACCAACGCGGATGCGCCATCTGTTTACTGCGTCTCCACTAAAAGAGACAAAAGTTTTTGTATAGAACCAAAAACCAAAAACGAGTGGTCAATTACCCGATGGTTAGTAGTCCTGCTATACACGGACATTATTAATTTACCCCAAATAAGATTAAAAGCATCTACATCAACTGGATTCGTGGCGATCTTACAGACCGATTTGCACGTTTTTTTCACCGCATACGTGCAAGATGTGGCACGAGCTTATTCCTTCAACCCTATGACATGGAAGAAAAGAAGTACAAAGTGACTGCTTTCCATCTGATGGCTTGTCTGCTTTTTCTTTAGACTGATTTATATTTAGTGTAGTCAGCAACAGTTGCATTGTTACAAATGAAGACTAAATTGAAATGCAATATCTTTTCGTTACAACTAAGGACTAATGTGGAAAACATTGTATGTATCTTCTTTAGGACAAAACTTTTAAGAACCATTCAAACAACACAGTAGCGTTGAACGCTACTATAGGTAGAAAAAGTTGAATGCCTCCGAAGTTGAAGTACTAAGAGTGCTGCTACCTGGAAAACTTTCTAAAGAACAATACTCAAGAAATTTATCTTTATTTGAACACAGTCGTGTCACGTAAAACTACACATTAAATTCAAATGTTACTTTCATAAAGATATAGTACACGTAGGGTTAATCCCTTCGATTCAAATTTTATTTCCGATAAAATTATCCAATAAGACTTTCCATAGAATTATTGCTCAGATCACACGTTATTACAATTAGATGTGGAAGATACACCCACTCAATTAATTTCAAACGAAAAGCGATTATTTCGTTTTGGTAGCAAGGTTGGTTACTGGTTAACTTTCAAATGAAGCTATCTTTCTTGAGAGTAGCAACACTTCTGTGATCACTTCAAGAGAGACTCCTAGTCTATGTGGAATTGATTATAAATTCATTGTTACTTTAATCCCATAGGTTTGTATTTTACTATTTCAAGTAGCTATTTCAAATAATGCTGTTTTGCTATGTTGTTTGGTGTTCACGTACATGATATACTTACTAGAAACAGTGAGCAGCGGACAGGACAGCTCTATTGTTAAGAATGGTGCCACCACATGATTGGTAATAGGTAACCAAATTGGTGCTGTATAGTAGAGCAGCAGTGAAGGGGTACTGGTTAATCGTAGTCACGGTTCCTCCGACAATTCTTTGATGTGATGGTACAGCTGAAATAATAATATATTACACGCATTACGGTCTCTAGAATGGACTTCAAATATATAAGAAGAGGTTTGGGACGTGGTTCGCCAGTAGGTATCAATGGAAAGGCGAAGACTTCCCAATCTCCAAGTGACGAGCGCCAGACCGAAAGGACTCTCTTAGTGTCGTCACTTTGACTTATTGCCCAAAACCTCTCTTAGTTGTTATGAAGGTATCCATAACAAAACAACTCCTGTGTTTCAGTTAGAGATATGTTGTTCCTGCTTTCACTTAGAAGCGAGGCGACCGTTTTAATTTTCAAGTGTAGCAACGCATCTACGCATGCACTTAGATAAGTTTATTCCTAAGGATCAATAAACTGCAGCGTTTACAGAATATCGTATGGTCTATATGCTCATTTGCCAAATAAATTAATAAACTAATAATAACATAAATAAATAAATAATGGTTAAAATAAAAAGAAAATAAAATTAAACTAAAAAGTGTATATAACACAAAAATGTATTGCAATGTAAAAAAACGTGGGGTGACTGGTGTCAATAGACCATTGAAAAAGCATCCCACGCTTTTTTAAATAGCAAAACATGTTTTCTTACTTACACTGACACGGGCATCCCACAAAGTTTAACAACTACCATTTCTGGGCAATAACTGGAAATAATTTAACTTAGCTCAAGGTGCGAAGTAAAGAAGCATGCATTAAGCCACTAACGGTCACCCATCCCAAATTTGTCCGCTCCCATGATTGCCCAACTTATTCCATTTTTTTTAAAAATTCAAAATAATACAAAATAAATATAAAATTTAACAAACCATTAACAGCACCGAGAGTGAACGCCAGAGCTCCGATGATCAAGAATTGATACATTTTGACTATCAGTAAGTACTGTTGATAAGCGTGTGGCAACCCATTTATACGTAAAATTTACTAAAACCATGATTCATTTTATGGACCTATATCTAAGATAAGACGTATGAGTGGGCTGATAGCACCATCAGACGAAAAGTATACGATTATTAATTCTAAGAATTATTAATATGCCTTTACGTGTGATAATTATAGTGATGTGTCTAAATTTGGATATTATGAATGATAATTAATTGCTATGAAAGCCGCGATTTCGCATCTGAAGGCAAAAATCCATAACCTACTCATGCAAGATTATCTTTTATAGATCCAATGATGCATTGTCAAAATAATTTTATTCTAAAAACGACTCAAAAGAAATTGCATGTTTTCCTGTTGATTGAAATGTATTGTCATTAGTATGTGTATATTCAAAGATACATTTACTCGATTGTAATTTAAACTCAACTGGAATATAAAATCTATCCCATATTTAAACAGAACACTTAAGAGATTTTATGAGACTAAACTTCGTTTACTCAGATACTTCGTAAAATGTCATCCTTTGAAATAAAAAAGCCAAATAGCTTAATAAGGTTTTTTTTTTGGGCCCAGACAATGTGGAAAAGGGGCGACCCTCCATGCGGGAAGGAGGTGGTGAATGCTCATGCATAC
>DWON01008695.1:0-11941 GCA_018251015.1 Phocides pigmalion okeechobee | reverse complement strand
TGGACGTGGTTGTCCATGGGCTGCAGTGACCACTTAACATCAGGTGGCCTGCATGCCCGTTTCTTATTCTTTCATAAAAACAACATATAATTATGACATAAAAAATACCATAATATCAAAATCTTAGCCTTGCAATATTTATATGCAACCTCAACAAGATCGAAGTGTGGTGATACGTTGTTGTCTTGCCGCTTGGGTGGACTAAGATGGTCGCCTCGCTTTAATATAAGCAACCGTACATTCTCTTTTCGAAACACGAAGAGCTATTTCACGTCAGATGGCAAGGGTAGCGATGGTACGTCATCGGTTGAACCAACAAATTATTTTCAAAACAACACTGGTACTTTAAGGACGTAATGATAAATAGCCACATGATGATTTTTATCCAACAAATGTAAGATACATTTAAGATACATCTAACGAAGTTTTTATTAGTACATTTATAAAAATAAATACAAGAAAAACTTAAAAGGTTTATACAATAACACATCGCTCTGAAAGCTCAGTAATAACTTCACAAAAGCAATACAACCTTGACGACTTTTTATTTTATTCATTGATTCATACTCGGACATTGAATATAATTTCAACATTATATATAGGTACTTATATAAAATAAATATGTGGCGTATGTCTGTTGTAAAATTGACTTTCTATTTCTAAACAAATTTATTAAGCAATTATTAACATTCCGTCTTGTTTTTTACGATATAAACAATCAACTTTCAAGTCAAATTTGCGCCATTTTGCTAGAATTCAACTTATTTCTAATAAACTAGACAAAGGTAAATTGTTCATGCAGCCAAGTTCAAAGAAACTCTAATTAAATTTATTAAAGCAGATATAAGATATTATTATTGTTTCACAACGGATAATAAAGACGGTAGAGGTACCTTTCCACTTTATCATTTGATAATTTTACTAAGTTTTAGTACGTATGTTAGTCTTAAAAAAATCTTTTTGCAACTAATATATTTATAGTTCTCGCATTGAAGGTACTAGGTAGGTGGTAGACCTATAGTTCTACCGGGGAGCTACCACAGCTGCCCTCATAATCCATTACTTGTGTTTCGGTTGGAGAGGTGCGGTCGCCGGCTACACTTTGAAGAGAGGCAACCATCTTAGTCCTCAGGAGTAGCAACGTATCTACGTTCGACTTCAAATAGGATTTCAATCATCTTTGTGGTTATACATGGATGTCTAAGGGCTGCGACTACTTAACATAACGTGGCTTGCAAGCTCGTTTGGTACTCGTCTCACATAAAAAAAAATTGAAATCCAAAAATGTGCAAGGAAGTGAATGCCACGGCGCCGCGGGCTTACATTTGGTCACAAAATAAAAGGAATGTAAGAATATTTAGAGCACGATTACATTCAATAACAGAAATATGCAATATGAATTATGTACGATTGATTGATTTGTAGACGTCTGTGTAGTTTGTTATGTATTTTTTGTTAGTTCCTACCACACCTTTGGAACTATTGAGTAAATGTTCCCGGCTTTTCTCGTGCAATCCACATTTACTGCAACCTCTTTTTAGCCCCTTATATGTTTATTTCAACCCCTTATATAGCCACTTAGGGGTGGCAATTCAAAATTACTATCAGCGGTTTAAAAATAAAAAACATATTTGCAAAATTTCAAGATTCTACGTGCGATTACGGCCGTATGTTGATCTTTTGTTTTGTCAGTTACCTTCTTTTTCTATATATACATTAGAATTGCAAAATCATTGCAGAAGCAAAAAATCCGCACGTCATCTGTATGTCTGTATATTTTTATTATTTTTGTCACCTATATTATAATTACAGGGATATTGCATAATATTATGCACCAATTAAGTTGAGATTTATAAAGTAAAGGTAATTAAGATAAGAGCTTTTATATACTGACATTAGCTACGATTTTACGAACGAGAATGACCATTTTAGGCTCTGTCTTTAGAGTTTTCAGTGTATAAATAATATTTTTAAGATTATTTTAATATTTATAGTACAAAAATAGCCTTTATTTAATGATAAAGTTAAAATACAATAAATTTTAACCCTTTACAATTGCAAAATAAATGATATTTTGATTTAGGTTTAAGACCGCATTTTATTTAAAGTGAGATAAAAGTCAAGCGGTTGTATTAAAAACTATTAAGTATTAATAGACGTCAAAGTGAAATTGACTTTTAAATGTCTAGTATTAAATGTCAAAATGAAGTTGACATTGACAATTAAATGTTTATGTCAAATGATGAAAGAGAGAGAGAGGACTTAGGTTGCCCAGACCCACTCTTAGCATAAGCAAAAGAAAAATTGCGGAATATTTGACTGAGACAGACGTTTAAAATTTTCTTCTAAAGGTTAGGGAAAAAGAAATGTCAATCTTTCATATTTTTAAATCTTTAGACTATTATTGTAAATCGATAGTCATGTTCAATAAGTTTTCAAACATGCAATATTTTCAATAGAGGGCAGAAATTGTAAAGGTGGTAGAGCCATTATTGGAGGCGACCATCTTAGTGCTCAAGAGGTGGAACGCATCCGCGTCTATCTTTCAACAGAACTTCTGTTCTATTTGAGATTGGACGTGGGTGTCCATGGCCTGTAGTGGCCACTTAACATCAGGTGGCCTGCATGTTCGTTTCTTACTCTTTCACTATAAAAAAAAGTAAAGCCGTGTCAGCTTAAAGGCTTAATAACATTATAAATGAACTAACAATAATAATAATTAGTTATTAACACAGAGTGGTTACGATATAAGAAAACGTTTTAGAGAAATCTGAGACGATGTTGAACTACGTCTATGTAGCTAGTGAAAAGCTGCAGCACAGCAATGATGCATGCAGCAGGCGAATTAGTATGTACGTGCCCTTACACCAGGATCAAAGGAACTTTGTGACTTCTACGTACTAGGAAACAGGTGTCACTCTAGTTTTTTTAAATCATATTGTTTAATTTTTTACTGCATACAAAATGCAAATCATCGATATGACAGAAAAAAATCGCAATGTCATTACGTTATTCGCAATGTTTTTGCGCGTACAAATAATCGATGTTTTCTTATGTCTTAAGCTTTTTGTTAAGTTTTTTGCTACTCTAAATGCTTGATACGATCGAGTGAATTTTTTACTCAATTTCTGCTCGTTATGTATTGTCTGATTTGTTGTCGATCATTCAAAGTTTTTTGCTAATGTCATTATGAGTCGTAGACGATTTCAATGTCGTTTAAGGTGATTGGTTCGCTACGGGCATTCAACTTTTTCTACCACAAAAATCTCTTCGGTATAAAGGAAGACATCATTAAATCTTTTGGAAAAAGACGTGTGTAATAGTAGTATGTACAAAAAAATGAGTTGTCTTAATCTAGTGGAAGTCAGAAATGAGTATACGCAATTGATACATAATTAATTTACATAAATGAATATTTAACTGCTGGTGATTTTTAGTCACGTGGTATTTGAGAGTGATAATGATTGTTTACAGTAACTATAGTTTTATTGTTTATAGGGTCGGTCTGTTGTGTGTCGTGTCACGGCGGCGGGGGATTGGCGGGGTCTGAGGGGGCGGCGCTGTAACACACAGTGCTGTAGCTAGTAGCGAAGTTAAAAATCTCTACTGTTTTAAATTGTTTAAACGTTTCAGGGTATTTTAATGTTTCTGTTTCCACTTTTATAGCCTTTCAGACATTAATTACTAAAGATATTTTTATCAAAAGTCATATAGAAAAGCATTTCTGTCTGAGTTTTAAATTGTTTCTCTGCGTTTTTCCTCCTTTAACGTTTAGGGTGTTTTATTATTTCTCTTTCCACTTATATAGCCTGTTAGACATTCATCACTAAAGTCAATCAATATGAAATTGGACAAAAGTCATTATATATGGAAATTCTATTGGGAGTTGATTACACTTCTTATATCTCGGAAGTGTGAATCTGACTTAAACCCATCAATCAACACAGTCTCTCTACTCTTATATTGTACTGATATATTTCGATTCGGCGATGTGACACCGTAACTCATGATTTGCCGTGATGCCACTTGTGTTTTGAAATAAAAAACCAAAATCATATCAATCACAGCTTTTATTCAAAGCAGATTCTTTGTACAACATTTCCGATTTCAGTTGCATGCAACATTTAGAAGCGAGGCGACCATCAAAAGTAGAAATACATCTACGTACGACTTCAGATGGGACATCAGTCTGCATTTGAGTTAATTAACAGTAACTAAATTTACAGGACGCTAGTCGCTTTTGTCAGATCGGAAAGATTTGTTTCATATTAATATTAATATGTGTTTTGTTTGTAACATATGACTAGAATGTAGTCAGCAGTTTCGTCATACAAAATATTCAAATAACAGTAAAAACATTATTATGCCATTTGTCAAAAACACTTGCATTATTCATTAGATTAGTCATGCTGTTTATAATGTTTTGTCTAATATTTTTTGTGCTCTATTATGCGCGTTGTTTACAAAATGGCGAATTCATAGACAAATAAAATATTAAAGCGCATACCGCGTTTGCAATTGTCATGTTTTTAGATTTTAATCTAGTTTGATTTATGCAAAATTGTTTTAGACCCGTCGCTTTATTGAATAGAAATAATCGGAATTTCTTGAATATTTTTAAATAATATTTATTAACCATTTACCTTCCGTTAATTCTTAGCAAACATGACGACCTTCTAAAACTACTTGGGTATTACACAAATTATCATTCTAATATGTTGCAAATTGGGTGTTTAATGTTATCTGTTCCGCCGGGGGAGGTCCCACCGCCACACCCATTTTCAGCGTGAAGCTTACATGCTTTTATTCGAAAGATGTGGTTACTGGCTCGCATAGGCGATGTGACCACCAGTCAAATTCAAATATTTTATTTCATTGTAAGGTATTTACATACCTTTAATGAATGTCAAGGGTACAATGTAAATTCATCGGCTTTGAGCGCCTGTTGGCTAAGGTTGACCGGCAGGAAAAAGCCTGTGGTCTGTGAGCATCTGTGATAGACTTCAAATAGGACTCTTACCCTTTATGGAGTTGGTTATAGATGTTCATATTGGTCTGCGACCGTTGACCATCCCGTGGACTGTCTGTTCGTTTGCTACTTCCATTATATATAAAAAACAAATACATAAAGATTTTTATGTACTCATAATTAATTTAATATCTGGATAATACTGTGCACAAGTATTTTTCTCATGTCTGGTAATTTAAGTACTGCATGTCGTATTGTTTAAAAACATACCAATTTAGCTAGATAATGCTTTAACGAAATTTACGAAAACATCTAAACATCTAAAGATCTACTATAGTTCGCTAGTTTGACCGGGGAGGTACCACCGCCGTCGTCATAATCTGTCGTAAAGCATAAGATGTGTTTCGGTTGGAAAGGTGCGGTTGTCGGCTACACTTAGAAGCGAGGCGAACATCTTAATCCTCAGGAGTAGCAACGCTCAAATAGGATTTCGGTCGTATTTGTGGTTGTACATGGATGTCTATGGGCTGCGACTACTTAACATCAGGTGGTTTGCATGCTCGTTTGCTACTCTTCTCCCATAAAAAAGGAAAAAACTTAAAAAAGAATGTTCTCTAACTAATCTCTTTTAAAAGAGTGGAATAACGAATAACATTATTATCTGAAACTTATCGAGCTTGTAGTAAACTTCGGAAAATAATATTGAATTTGGCTGTTAAAATCCTTAAAGTTATTGTCAAAGTTTTTTAATATATAAAAATCATAATCGCATTATAATATAAAATTGTTTTTATCTGCGACTTTGAGGTGAATTAGAAGAGAACAAGTTATGCCTAAAAGCCTTTATAGAGGGTAAGAAACTATATATTAGAAATTTTCTCAATCTGTAGTCTACAAAATGAAATAAGTTTAATTTTAATCAATTAATTGTTTATCGCGCACAGCGGTAACAAACAGGCAGATAGGGTGATATATAGACAACATTAAAAAGATTGGAATATTTATCTGCATCTATAATAATAATAAGATTTTCCAAAAAATATCATATAATATACTTGACTCATTTTGAGTCATTTGCTTTTATAGAAACGTATAATTTTATTAAATACACATATTGTTATAATAATGGTAATTTTTTAAGACAAGCTAGATTTAATGTGACATATTAGTTTACGTGTTTTCCTCAGCAAGCCCTTAATACCTATACTGTGGTAGTGCAGAAAACAAATAGTCCGCCATCTTGGATGATCCGGCATAGTAGAATAACGCCACGTAGGCCACCATGCATTGTCATCTAAAATAAGCTTGTATACCAAAATTCAGCTTTATCGGTCAAAGATAACTGATTGAAAATTCAGTCGCAAGATTCCATTAGGACATATTCGTACATATATTTCAAGTTAAATAAAAGCTTGTAAAATATATATTACTTTCATCTGATCCTCATCACATCCAATTTAAATAATCTATATCACTCCTAATAATCTATATCATGTCTAATATTGTATTAAATCACACCAAGCCGTTTAAACTGCCAAGCGTAATAATAAACAAATACAGTATCTAATCCTACTCGTATATGCATAAATACTCTATAAAAATACTACCTTCCTTTGGAAGTCGTAAACGAGACCCACCGGCGGATTTATTGCAAACTCGTGTAAAATAAATTTATAGCTATGCTCACCTGTTTAAAAAAGTTTGGCACATCTTCCTGTTTCTCATACATCGTTTCCTTCGGGGATACTATGTAAAACATCCTTCCTAACATCTTCATTTGCCCAGCGAATACTTCGGAAAAACCATTCTCTACTGTGGCGTTAGTAAACACCTCGGCAGCCATCTTTATTTGTTATCTGCAACAAAATGACAGTCAATTTAGTTTTCATGGCCCTGCAACAATTTGATTTTGTCTTATCATTAACAACGGCGTTGTTCAAAAATAATTCTATTGGCTTCGCTTTAAGTACATTAGTTCGATTATAAAACAAGATTGAGGTAGTATTAAAACACTACTAATGCAAAAAAAAAACATCTCTCAATTAAGTATATGGATAATCTGTTAAGAAAGGTTATTAAGAAAGTTATAGTAATATTAATTACTTTATACGGTCTTCAAATAAAAAGTCATCAAACTGTGACATTTTTGTAAATGTTTCTACTTATTTCCGTAGATATCTCCCAAAACAATTTTATGTGTACAAATTCTTCAAAGTCTTCTACAAATGTTCATATGAGCCCTATTAGGCCAGAGTACATCCAAATAAACACATCCGATAAAGCTCTTGAGTGTTTAGTGGACTGTAATAAAAGGACAAGGGACAAGATAATGTATTACGGCGATAAAGAACTGTTTCCATGGGTACAACTTCTTGCGATAAAAAAGGTAATAAATGCTTTAAAGGTGGGAGAACTATAGTTCGACTTTGGAGGTACCACCGCCGCTCTCGTAATCCGCCGTAAAGCATTACTTGTGTTTCGGAGACGTGCGGTTACCGGATAACTGTGAAGCGACCATTTTAGTCCTCAGGAGTCGTAACGTATCTACGTTCACGCTCAGATAGGATTTCGGTCGTGTGGTTGTACGTGGATATTTATGGGCTCCAAGTATTTAACATCAGGTGGTTTGCATGCTCGTTTGACACTTTTCTCACAAAAAAAAAGTTATCAAGTATTTATACACAAATAATGATGTATTTATGTCTAAATTTAGAATGACTCCGTTTTTAAATAGCCTCCATAGAAATAGAAGAGGTAATAATACAAATAATGATAAATTAAAAGATTTTTTGTGCAATAAAATACATATCTACAATGATGAAAATGTCAAAACTAATTATAATAAAAGCCTGGCCTAAACAATCTAAAGGGAGTCCATGCCCATGCGACATGTTTCCAAGTTCACTAGCGGCATTCTCGTGTTGAATAGCAATCGCAATTTTCTGCGCGATATATGAACCAACCCTCTTGTTACAAGCGGCGTCAATCAAACGTGGTACTATTATAAATTAAGAGTAAAATTTAATACGATATATCTAAATGTTTTAAGGACTTTACGCTGTGATAGGCGATTTGAATTAACAAGGTTACATATTAGCTTAAATATTTGAGACTAGTACGTAAATCGCAGCAGAAGAATATATTAAAGTAGCTAAACATTGAAGTATCAAACGAAGACAACAAATTAATGCGGATATTCTCAAACACTAATGGGAGTGGATTCAAATTGCAAAAGTTTCTTCAATTACAGATTACCATGAGATCTCTTCCGTTCCAAATCTACTTTTGCAACGACCATTATGCAATAGTGTTCTAGACTAGACATTGGGGCTTATGTAAACCATTCAATAAGTAAGAACTGTTTGTTATGTAAATCATTCAATAAGTATCATGTTAAATTCAGTATTACTTAAAGCTGGGTCAAGCTTTTCAAAACGTTCATAATTGATGTTGAATGACATGGGAATAATTGAATTAAAAGTTATTGATCCGGGTTTTGTGACTATATTTTTAATTTAGCCTTTTAGTCAGGTGTGGTTAAGAAATTTATTTTAAGCTACATACAATACGCATTGTGGCTTGAAAATTTGAAGAATATTCCCTATTTTTAATATAAAGACCAGTAAATCAAATCAATTTCATTTTCACTTTAGCTAGAATAAAGTGGAAGATTGGTATTAATGTGTAATATGTTATATGTAATACTCCGTTCATTTACTTTTACGATATACTTTATAGTAGCAATGGAGACGATCAAGAGATTCTAAGAAGAAACAACGATAAATGTGATGGCACGCAATAACTGAACGGTTTGATAAACGATAGCCCACTACTCGTGACAAATAGCATTACCACAAGGAAACAACTAAAAAAGGCTTTACGAACTTCATATCAGAGTTGAAATTGCTAAAGTTTTATTTGATCCACTCAAAGTCGAGAAAGTAGGCAGTTGGAAAGCAATACGCTATTATAAAACAATTTACGGTCTTTTCTTCTTCTGTAGTGCTCAATTCCGTATTTATTCTTTAAGTTTTAATAGGGTCGTAGTGTCAACAATGGAAATCTTACTTGGAATTTTATAGTATATACTTTGTAAATTGAGGACGAAGTAAGAAACAAACGCAAGATCAAAAAAGGAAATAGGAACAAAAGAAAAAACATCAAGCTTTTTAATTAACTCCTTGTGGATTTGTGTTCTATCTATGTTCGGATGTTTTTCTCAAACACTTTTGAGATGTTATTAAGCATTTTTATGATGTTGTTGGTCACTTTTAAGTTGTTATTAAACAATTTTGAGATTTTATTGAGCCGAGTTTTCTTATACTAAGTGCAATGTAGCAATGAGTGTAGATGATTTTTAAACAGATGAACCCAATTGTCTTTATGTAAATTCATTAAGTGTAAATACCTTGCAATTAAAGAAAATATTTGAATTTAAAATTGAATTTGAATTTAACGATTCAATAATTAAAAGGCTTTAAATTGTATTACTTTACACTGACTGGATTGATAAAATAATAATTTTTCGATACAAAAAGTTACTTTTTTAACTTGTGAAGTTTTACTGAACCCCTCAAATTGGTGCCATTGTTAATATTCATGCGTTTTTTGAAATTAGTTTTAAACTAGCTGCTGCCCGCGACTTCATTCACTTCTTTAACTTTTGGGATGTCCATATTTCTAAAAGCAAAATCTCGAACCCATAATATTCAAATTAACATACATTTTTATTTGTAAATTTATTGAAATGAAACGGGTACTAAATGTTAAGCCAAGTTTATTGCAATAGAATAGTGGAAACCGCACTGAAATCGGTTAAACCATTTCTGAGATAAGCGCGCGCAAACGTAAAGACAAACAAAATAATTTATAGCTTATGTTTCTTCCTGATATTTCTATTAGTGAAAAAATGGTTAAATTGGTCCAGTATTTTCGGAGCTTATTTGGTACAAACACACAAATAAAAAAATCTTTCTTCTTTATAATATTAGTATTATATAGATAAATTAGGACTATTACTGGTAACTTATACTTATAAAATTGGGGTAACATTTACGAATGTTACTAATATTTTTCGATACGATATTTATAATGTAATATTATTAAAGATTTACTTGGTTCATGTTCATACATATACAGGATATGTACGATAAAATGTATGTTATGTCTATAATTTCAAATTACCTTGTAGTATAAACGATGAAGTATGGAAGAACTTCGTATCGAGGATACCAGATTCGAACCCATTTGAATTTTAAATGTCTCCAACGAGCGGAAACTTTTTCAAATTATGGCATCGGACGAGAAATTCGAAGCCAGATTTTTGTTTTAATTTTGTCATAAATTTTATGCAGAGATTCTTCACTTTTACATCCCTTTTTATTACCCTGAAGTAGAAAACTGACTTGATATCCATTTAAATGTTTAGTAGTAACTGCAGCAGATGTGTTATAAAAGATCACCTTTATCTTAGTTTTCGTTTTACATATTTCGTTACATAATAACACTGGCGGTGCACATGCATCGCCATTGTTTTTTCAATTCCCGCCCTTTTTATACTTTTTCTTAAATCATCTTTTCCGTCATAAGTTATCATATGTCAGAAATCATCATATTATATATATATATATATATTTTATTGTGAATGTTGATGTTAAGTGGTCACTGCAGCCGTGGACAACCACGTTCAATCTCAAATATAACAGAAGTTCTATTTAAGGATGGACGCGGATGCGTTGCTACTCTTAAGGACTAAGATGGTGGCCTCCAATAATGTGTATCCGGCAACCACATCCCAATCGAAACACTATACATGAAGAACATGTTGCTTTGCGGCGGGTTATGAGGATGGCGGTGGTGCCGCCCCGGGCGAGCTCTTACAGCTCTACTACCTTTAAATTCACCCTTTAAATAACACAGTATTTGGTGAACTAAATTCAACATTTTAACGAATCACGTAAATATAATTATTTTATTGTTTATATAATTAATGTAAAAATAATAATACTGAAAACTAAAATAAAAACTTTGATTGAACTCTAAATATTCTATAATCCTGCACCTTAATTTATTATGAACTATAGAGTTTGATCTTCAGATTAATGAAAACATACTAAATATAACACGCACACTCATAGACATAGGGTCAATACATATAACACCATATTTTTCCTTCGGTGATTAAAAACAAATCATGTGTTACTAATTAATGCGAGATACTTATGAGATAGCGAGGGCAAACTACATTACATATTTTTTGGTGTCAAGACAAACATCTCTTGGCCGTTTTTCTCCACAAACACAAAGGGCTTGAAAGTACCAGGTCATGGTTTACTAAACGCTAAGCGTTAGATCCAGGGCTGAGCTTTAGGGTCACTCATATTTTGTACTCATATTTTGTAGTCCTTAACTCCTTGGATATCTCTACAAATAGATATTTAGTATTAAGTTTGTTTTTATTTACATATAAAATATTTTAATTGTAGATTGAAATAAAATGTTAACATAATTAAACAACCTACACAAAATAAATGCCTACATGAAATACCTTAACTATAAAGTTGTTGTTGTTGTTGTTGTTAAAACTATTTTGCAATAATCCACTATCTTTGTGTGTAATGATATTTATTTCAATGAATATACTATGAAAACAAGAAAAAGTGGAGAGTTAAAATATATACCACCGTACACATTACGACCAACACGTGTTTCGCCCCAAAACGGAGCATCATCAGAATAAATTAACTTTCAGAAGCTTAATCGCTGAGTGAGTGAGTGATATTTAGCCATATAATATACATGAAACCACCAATTTGTCTCCTAAATACAATGTATTCATACAAATGCAGACGTAAAGAAGGCGTTGGTAACACTAAGGACAATTTGAGACACTTAGTAAGTCCCTGTAGCGCGGGACCAGAATAGCGCTACGGTATCTCCTGCCTGTCGTAAGAGGCGACTAAAAGGAGGACG
>DWON01008694.1:0-11941 GCA_018251015.1 Phocides pigmalion okeechobee | reverse complement strand
CGGGTTATGAGGGTGGCGGTGGTGCCGCCCCGGGCGAGCTCTAGCGGCTCTACCACCTTTAAAACCCACTCACCTCTTTATCTTAATGTATTGTTAGCTTGAAAAAACGTACTACAAAATCCTTAATTATTTACATGAAATCAAACAATCAATTAAATTACTTATCAAATATAACGCATACTAAATTAAATTCTTATAATCCACAAAATTTAGAAAGTTTATGTCATTAAAAATATATTTTGTACTTGTACTAAGTAAATTGTTTATATTAAAAATATTTTTGGAATTGTCAATACTAACTACGTATGTATTAATCTTGTCAGAGCAATAAATGTAGAGTAATTTAACCTTTTGTTCCTTAATTTCTGAATTATATATTATCAACCATATATTTTTTTATCATAAAAGTAAGACATTAAAATAATAAATTAACATAATAACACAACTTTACTGTAATCGTAAGTGTACGAAATAATGTTCATAATTACTTTTAATAACACTCGACTTATCGAACTACTGCGACAAAAATGGCCCCGCTAGTTAGAAATGTTAGTACATATGTACGGTTATCTATTACTCTGATAATTACGGTAGATTATAATTACAGCATGTATCCGGATACCGTCGAAATAAAAAGACGATATGATTGCCAGTTTGTAAGTACATTACGCGTACAAAACCTACCTTTTTTATATTATATTTAAATTATTTTATTCTAAAGGATTTTTTATTCATAATGCTAATGATTTACAATTCAATTTCCGTTGATTTCACGTTTAGCTGACGACTGGTACAAAGGGTACGAAATTTAAGGTAAACGCAAGCCTTTGCATGTGCACTATCAATTATGACAATACAAACAATAAAGTGTTTTTGCTGCATTATATATTCCGATCATTTTTCATTCCATTCGATTGATGTGATTCGTGAAAACTGATTTTAAAATGCAAATGATAGCCATTTCCCGTTCTTGTTTGTCTTCAACAGCCTAAGTATGTCACGTAGATACAGAATCAGAAACAAAGAACAAAGAAAACGCATTGATTTTCGATGACAAAATATGTCCACCGATTTAAAATTTAAGGATTGCGTCCCACTTTTTGGTCGAGCTAACGTCGAAAATGACGAAATAACAAAGTGTTTTGTATAAGTAGGCGAATGCATTTCAATATACTTTGTTCAAAAAAGCGTGTCGAAAAGATATTTCATAGGATAAAGTGTTACAGTGACCTATGAAATGTAAATTTAAATTTATTTACAAGCTGTCCCACATACAAACTGAACACGACTTCCCATGCCTTTATGTTGAACGATATTTGACATCTCGCATTACCATAGTGTCACAACCAGATAACATATGCCACATATTCAAGTTAACTCATATAAATATTTCACTAAACGTCTAAACTACATCAGAATAGGAATATAAGTTATTTATAAGAGACAAGTGCAATGAATCTTCGACGGTTTCTTTTTAAAGAAAACAAAATCGTAGCTTTTACGCTTTAACAAAAATTACACAGTAAATATAAATATGAAACATGTACAAATTAATCTCATTTCATTACTATTACAGGCAGACGTTGTTACTTGAGGCGTTTCAACATCTTAGCAATACTTCGATGATCGACTTAAGGTAGGATTCCTGTTGTACTTGGAGGGTCTGGATAACAGCGAACATGTCGAACCTCATAGAATAAGGTTCATAAATATGTGAGACAACATTGGGTGTGTTGTATGCTCGTTACCACATATATTTCTTTAAAAAATATTAATTCATTACCTATACTTAATCACGGTTTTTATATGATACATGACATATACTAAATGTAATTCCCTTATAATTTACATCACAAAATTCTAAGCCAGACCAAGTCTACTAGTCGAACTGCTTTTTTATCATATAATTAATTACGCCACAATAAAAAAAAAACTTAATCATGTTCAAATCTTTATCAGGAAAAAGAGAGACTCGAGGAATTGGAAGAGAGACAATTAATAATCATCATAGGCGAGAACAGCGACTCCGATTCCTATATTATGCTTTCGGAGAGCGATATATCGGGCATCAAATGAATAGATTTTGATAATGAACATTAAACATAGAAAACCTACATATGTAAATATTTTACGAGTAAGTAAATAAAAATGAATTTTAATTTTGTTTATTTATTATAACTTCAATCTCAAGAAAAACAAGTGCAGTAGTAATAAAAGAGAAATGATGAAATGAATAATGATAACTTAATTTTGGGAAAAGGTGTTAAGCGGAACTATTAATCTCAGATAGCGCTTTGAAAAGTTACCAAAGTTCAAGAGTGAATTTAAAAAGCCTTCATGCCTACATGAGGCTAGTTACTAAATACCAAGGACATTCGCCACAACACATTGGGAAGCCCTACAAGATTATTACGTCGGTACACTGCATAAAGCTGTTTAGACAAGTGCACAGATTATTATTGAATGAAAATTCCACACCACACGTACATAAAATATTCACCATAAAACGTTGTATAATTTTGCCATTACTTTGGTATATCACTGTATCATTTTGGTCATGATGGTGAACCGCATATTGCATATTTTTTTTTTGAGAATTTGCCAGACGTATACACTGGCTGAACGACGTTATTAAATCCATCAAAAACTACCATAAACAGGACATTTAAAATTAATACTGATATGAACCATAAATGGTTAGAGAAAATGATAGTAAATCAGGAGGTAGTTATCTAGGTAATTGTTACTATATAATAATCAGAATATGCCGGCGTAAAATTAATCCAAGATCCAAAAAATATAACTGTACTATAATAAAAATGTAAAATAAATTAAGCGTAACCTGTAAGAGTATGCTTGTCACAATAAGCGACCATAAGTAAAATGTAAAGCCTGCAAATAAAATGATTTGATGGCTTCAATGCGTTCACGTGTGAAATTGTGTATTAGTGTATCACAGAAGAGTTAGAATTTCATAAGGTGCCAACAAGCTAGTTAGAAGTATATTGGTCAGAAGTTTTTTATTAGCTCATGTTCCTCAGTTATTGCTATTGAGAAATTTCTTTAACCAATTAACATTGATTGGGATGGTAGAGAAAAATGTAAAACGATGATTGGAACTAACCTGGAGAAAAGTGACAAATATACAAACGCGACTGACTCGGAACAAAGATTGACAAATCTTAGGAACTTTCTGTAATATTAACATTACATATCTTCGATGATATAAATGGAATATCATTACAGTCTGAGACGGTGATTCATATAAAGCTACAGCATTATTAAAACCAAGTGAAGTGAATAAGTAGATCTGATATTTTTTTATTATCTTTTATGTTGCCTATATAAACAAGATCATGCGACGTTTATTCTTATTGTAACTCTTTCATCCCCTGGTCCTTAACAAGAACTTTTTTCTGTCTAAGCCTTATATATTTCATATTTAATTAAATAAATCACACAGCAATTTACCGCGGTTTCACTTGGGCAGAAGTCAATATCGAAACTGCATACAGTTGACGTTCCAAAATTTCTTTCTTTGCGCTCACTTACGCTATGGAATGAACCTATCTATGAAATTTCAAAATTTTAAATTCTAGGGTTTCGGCCATCCGTTAACATCTGAATGTATTAGTTACTTTTTACCTACAATATACATTTTTACGTTCATCTATGTCTACGCTCTCATTATACCTAGCTACGTAGTCCATAGCCACATTTGATCAACTATTTAGTTAGTATTTACTCGTGCGGACTCCATCTTTTTATATTCTCAACACGTCATGACCATCACAGCATCTTAATTTCTGTACTTTTTTCTTGTAATTTATGTAGATGATTCCGTCCCACATCCAAACAAACCCATTTTATACACTGGGTGTTTTCTATGACGTCAATAACTTCGCACCATTTAAGCCCGGCTGCGGCAATTTGATGTTGAATTAAATTCGTGTACTTGCACGTCATGGCTTCTCAACAACTAAATCGCTCTCAACAAGATTATATTTTTCCTAGAATACAAAAAATTTGTCCCCAAAAAAATACATATTTAGATTCATTCACATATTCATTAAAATAATTACAACCTTTGCAAAGCTTTGATGTGCCTTTTCAGTATAAATATAGATTATTTATTTACTTTTAGTTTAATAAATGAATCCCGTCATTAAGAATATTTGTCTACAACTTAATTAAACATTGGAATGGCTTCCATGATTCATGTGGGCGACAAGGCAAAAAATATTGCTTATTATTGACAAATTATTTTCTTTACAGTATTTTAATGGTTATCGCAATAGTTATTACCAATAATTGTTGTAACCGAGTTACCAACATCGGAAAGCATTTTGGAATAATTGGATGAATCTGGAGTAAACGTAAGCGATGCTAGGAAAACTAACAGAGTAACTAGTAAGTTACTAACATTTGCTAAGTATAGCAAATGTTTATTTTCTTAATCAAATTTACACTTCTCCAACACTGATAAAGTAAAAGAAGAAAGGGGGATACAGACGTTATACAGGCTTTGTCACGACACGATATCAAATGCAAATTCGAAGGCCTCGGCGGTACGATAGAGCCCGTATAATATGTAGTTCGTAATACACTATATGCTGAATTGATGGAACCTTTGCATACACAAATACGTTTCAAGATAGAAATAGTTGGCTGAAGGCAAATTGCATCTCTTGTTTGAAGACAAACTACATACATTTTAAGCAATGGAAATGTAAAATTTTAAATGTTTATTTAGATAAAACTTGTCAATTCTCTACTTAATTCTCATTGAAAAAATAATTTTAGCCTGTTTAAATCATAATGCGGGGCGGTTGATATAAATAATGTACTATCGTATACACATGGCTCTGACAAATAAAAATATACAATCCGAAGCCAAGATAAAACATTAACGTGGTTCATGAAATCCCAGTACCATGTATTCCAGCCGCACTTGACCGCCTTTATTTATATTCGGCCTAAATTGTTTCAGGCGATGCCTGCTCTCCGTCACCTCTCCAAACTTTGTTAAAATTACAAAAATAAACACATGCAGACATTTTCATGGATCATGGATAAAACTGATCTAGGTTACCGCCGCGTGTTCGATTTTCTCATACCTGCACACTCGACCACATTTAATAATGTCAACTATTATATGTTAATGCGACGTATTTTATGTGCCTTTGTTTTAAAAATAAAACATATTATTTTAAGTGTTGTAATTTGGTGTTGCAGTAAATTAGGAAATTTTCAGCAAGAAAGTATGTCGCAGTTGTTGGCGTCAACATGTGTGTCAGGTCACAGGGGCCGGGCGTCATCCGGATTATTCTTATTGGCCCATCCCGATGTGGACAGATTTAAGACGTTTGAATCACTAAAAACTGCTCGGACGCGCCACTCTTCAACTTAAGTAATATTTAACATCCGATGTCTACTGATAAATCTTACACAGCTCCCTCGTTATGAGCTAATTTTAATACCAGCTAGCTGCGGAGCTTTCCAGTTCCGAGAAATATTTACAACTTTAAAAAATCGCTTTTCAAAATGTTGCTATAAATCAAATCTGTACTTTAAAATATGTATGTATATTAGTAAACAGTTAGAAACTATTTAAATAGTTCTCTGCGTTATACAAAATAATGTACTTGTTAATATATGCTGCACCGACGTAATATAAGACAGTGTAACATTGTTTTGTCAACTCTATAATAACATATTTGTAAATTATTGACAACACAGATAAACGATAAGAGGCAATTTAATAAATTGTTGTAGGAGTTTATAAATATTGTATGCGCTTGTACGGCCTAGTAATAACTACCTACACGCTCGAGCACGATATAAGCGATTGCTACTCCGACGCGTAACTAGGACACTGGGTCACAGACGAGGTCCACTGATAGTATTGACTTGTTATTTCCCAAACTATACAATGTTTTTCACACTAATGAGACTTGCGCATGATTGTGATATGCCTGTGAGTAATACTGATACCGTATCTATTATCTAATTTTTACCACATCCTTTCGCTACAAATAAGATATCTGAAACTGTATATAATTACAAAAGTTTCCTGATTTGATTATTTTAATCTCGGCTTGTCAATTTACCGCATGAAGTTTACATGGGTTTTTCGCATGATTTATCTAGTTTTGGATAATTGTAATTATCACAGACAAGCGAACGAGGCAGAAAATTGTCAGTTAGCTCGATAACTCTGTAAACACAAGACTGTGCGTGCCTCGAGTTATTTCGTTCTATTTTAATGTTAGTCGATCGCACTAACCTTGCTCTACATTCAAGATTACAATTAAATAAAAACCGGCGAGGTGCACATCGAGTTTCACGTGATAAGGCTCTCTTATTCAACTGTTTCAATGATGGTTGGAGGTAAAAAAACAATTAAAATTTTACGGTGTGGAGTATATCGTGTGTATAATAAAATGGTAGTACGAGTTAGCGCGTGTAGATACAACACGATTTCTAGTCAGACTTGTGTCCCTTTTACACCCGCGGTTTACCCGTACTGTACCCGCTTTTCTTTTATCAGGGTTCTATCCCACAAAGCATTCTTCCAAAGTCAATAAATATCTCAATGACTACGTAATACATATTAAAAACGTAATGTACGGGTCATTTTCTAAGCAATCAGTACAACACTGATGAAAACGCAAACACAAGTCGAATGGGAGAGCGTCTTGAGATGTACGCAGATCTAGAGCAAAGCGATGTAAATGGAGACCTAACACGGAGCTATAAAGCTCAATTCGTGCTAGCATGTTCGAGCGTTCGAGCGAGAGCGAGCGCGGGTGCATGTGCGGGTGCGAACGCGACGGAAACAGTGATCGTTTGTTCAAAGCATTAGTCGCAAAATATTCAAGCCTTACGGTCGATGTATTTCTAAACGCTTAACCCAAGCTGTTCAAGTTAAATTAATTTGGTTTGAGAATGCTTAAGATTTGCGCTATAAAATCAAACTATGAATAAAATTACTGACCGTTTTCAGACAGTAAATTAAAACATTAGCTCAAAGCCGTTACTTTAGTTTTAAGTTTAGTTTATTAAAAGTAAATGTTTTTGAATGAAATATGATAACAACGTTTAAAATAAAAAAAAATAGGACAGGTGCTGGTTCAGTGGTAGAGCTATGGCGAGAGCTCGAACGAGGAGGTACCATCATTCGGAATCCGCCGTGAAGAATCTTGCGCTTCGGTTGAAAAGGTGCTGTTCTCGGCTGTGTGGCGTTGCAAGTGTTTACGAACACGACGGCCATCTTATTACTCAGAGGTAACAACGCATCTAGCACCTCAAGTAGCCTTTAGTCCTGTTTTGACGTTGCATGTGGGTGAACATGGGCGACAGTGATCCCTTAACACTGACTGTAGCACTCATATATTAATTAGATCGGGTCAACGTTGCGGGAGGCAATTCACTGAAATATTGCTTTTTTAATCTGTGTAGCACCTACGAATACACAAACGTAACGTAACGTCCGCTCTCAATTTTGTATCGCCAACGTAAACACAGCACTTTAATCGCCCGTAATCCATACAGATTTGTACGTGCAACACAGGTGTGTCCAAGCTGCAAGCGCGTTGCGCCAAACAATACACAGCAGTGTAGTGCGCTGCAGAGAAACTGTTAACATCAAGTGGGCTGCACGCTTATTTGCTATTTTTATCTCATAAAAAGCAGAAATGCCTACTAAACTAACATTTTTCAACACTTTATATCAAAATAAATTCTGTCATTTAATTTATAATTGATGCATTTAATTAAATTAAATTGCATTTTAACACGTGACTATTGTTATGAGAGTGCAACAAATCGAAAGTCTTTCATACGTTAATGTTTAACATTGTCTTCATTACGTAATAATGTTACAAATAAATTATATACAGCAAGGTACATTTAAATTATCAGTATAATTTAAGCATATTTTCATTATTATTGAATGCTTGAGCCATGCATTCACTGAATATTGTTTTGGATACACTTTCAATATGCAACTGTTGACAGAAGCAATATTTCGGAGATTATTCTGTCTACATTCTTAACACCATCTCTAAAATAGGCTTGCTTATATTAAGTTTATTTCGAAATTTGGTGTTCCGGAAAACCACTGAGAGGAGTTTCGCAAAACTTTCATAAAATCGAAGCCTCATGTTCTTTCCTTCTAGCAAGGGACAAACAATTATTCGTTACTTACGAGTAAATACTGACTATGTGAATATGAAGGCATTTGGAATTCAATTGATTACCTTGTACTCCCTTCGCCACCAGACTCCAAAAAAAACTATATTTGCTTCAAAAATCTTACTATGTACTGTACACTTGACTTTAAGAAATGACTTATTTTTTTATTTGAAAGCCTAGGAGGTACTATTGTGTATTCGGTATGCACTTAGTAACAATAAAAGAGTGAAAAATATCAGTTTAAAGGTAAAATGTGTATTTAAATATTGCCTTCCAATGCCTTCGGTGCACGAGTTTTGTCTGACCGCACGTAAATGTTCTTAATTCTCAGATACGCACTTGTATTGCGTGTCTTTTTAAAATTATGTATTACAGGCTACGTAGACAATTATCGGCGGAAGAAATTATTGACTGCAGTCTATGACAGAACAGACAAGCTATGGTAAAATGAAGGAATATCTACATTTGTCAATTATATTTTCTGTATCTTTTCTATTGTTATTCTAATTCTAGAAAAGGCAGCTGTTGTAGGATGTCGCCATTATAAATTGTATATTTATAAGCATAGGAAAGTAATCATCTGTTTTATTACGAGTTCATCGAATGGGAACGAAGAAAATAACATTGTTTTCGAAGGCTACCAGGTGCTACCGTCATGGAGTCTACGTATACTATATATAATAATAAACTTTATGAACGTTTGATAATATAATTTTAAAGGAAAATGATAGGAAGAAATTTAATAACTTGCGGATAAAGACAGGTCTTACTTAAATAACATTTCATAGCAATCAGTGTAAATATATACTTTTTAAAACGAAGAACTGACTCGCGGTGAAAGCCAGTGGACGCGACTAGGTGTAGAAAATTATATACTTCACTTTCTGTGCAGAACGGATGTTTTGTTTCCACTTATTTTGCCTTTCATATATTAAATGACGAGCTAGCGAAGTCATCGCTGTTGCGTGACAGCAATGGGCAGTTACGTAACAATATAGTAATACGACATTACAATCAGATAATTTGTCAAATTGAATAGTAAACACTAGGTTTTCCTCCCTATCCCGTTGCTAATACATCCGTGTATTATTATACAAACTGACTAGCTTATGCCACGGTCCTTGCTCACGCCGAAGATATTACAATACACTCCCAGAAATTACGCGGCTTTATTTTTACTCACATATTATTATGTTCAAATTGACGTTTATAGGTCTTGATCTCCTGATGCAGACAATAATGACAACGGGACAGTAATTGCCTAATCCTTTTGAATTTGTTATTAAAGGAATATTAAAAAATTCTTCGGTAACGATTATCATGAACGCAATGTCATGAATTTAGATCGTATAGTTTTCAAAGTAATCATGATTTCGCTTTCGCTTTTTTTCGCTTTTATATACATAAGTAAATATAATTAATGACGTCGGATCAGAATCTACATCTGCGGATATTCCAAAGAGAAAAAAAGGTGTATCCGAAACTATATCAAACCCCTTTAGTCGGATCTTGAACCGATATTTCTCGTAATTAAATTTAATGAGATTTTAAATGAAATGACATAAAATAAATAATATTCATAAAATTTTTATTTATATTATCATCACGGGATAATTCTGGAGCGTTGAATTTGTCAAAAGATTGATAGGACCCATGAGTGATGATGAGTATATTTTTAAGGGCAGGAAGAACTTCCACAATAGTCGTTTTATTCAGCGTGGAATTCATCACATCCGGAACGGAAAGGGCAAAGAAAGGGCAGCAGTTACATTCTAGCGCATAACCGGAACGCTACGATGGTCTTAGTCAAATGTATTTCTATTCGCATTAATGCATTAATCCGCACATTTTCGGAATACATTATTATAGCATATAAAAACCAAGGGTTAAATATTGTTCTTAAAATGTACAAATTAAGCCGAATATACTAATGGCAGGTGGTAAAGGTACAGCTCTGTGAGAAAAATACCACCGCCGCTATCATAAATCGTGAAGTCATGTGTTTTAGTTAGAGTGTGGCTGTCGGAAATACTTAAAAGCGAGGTGATCATCCTTAGAGTTAGTCCTTAAGAGTAGAAACGCAGCTATGTATGTATATAAGACTTAAGATAAGATTTCACAGCTGCAGGGACCACTCTGAAATCAGGTAGCCTGCAGGATCTTTTGCTAATCTTTTAACATAAGAACTGTTTAGTGCAACGAACATCAGAATGATGGTTAGGTATTTACAATCATATATTCGGTCAATAAAAATGATCCTGTCACTTTTGACAAACGTGAGCGAGTGATTTTAGTAATAGACAATCTCAGAAGCCATTGACACTTGGATAGACATTGAATTGGACACATTTAGCGTTTGTTTTCACCGCGTGGTAACAATAGGGTTGAGATAAGAATAAGGAAATAGTGAACTTCGTAGCACATATAGGTACATATAAATGAGCAGATTTTGACGTCGGAGGATTGTCATTTTTGTTTGTTGACTTTGCTAGAATTGTGTAATTAGAAGTCGTTACAGGCAAACCACTATCTTCAATCTGAATAATAATTTCCAGGTTAGGAGTTTGGTCTCTATTATTTTTTCTAGTTGTTAAGAGTGTTCCAGTATGCCTATGTACTTTCACATAAGCTTGCGTCTCCGTATCGCGTCTATGTGCCTTCAGGGCTTGGAATAGGGTTGAGACAATAAGGGAATAGTGAGGTTCGTAGCACGTATAGATAAGTGTGATATGCAAAAAAAATAACCGTTTTCAGAAAAACGAACCTCCTTTTTCCTCAACCGATTGTTACTCCACTGCTAGGCACGGATCTCCTCTCAAAATAAACAACAACATTTTAACCAAGAGAGGAGGTTTAGACTTGATACACTTTTGAGACCATTTAAAAGAAGGTGGGTTTACGCCTAAAATTTCCAACAAAAAAAAACAGTTTTTTTTCTAAAACGCTAACTTCAAAAAATAAAAGGATTTGAACCCCGGAACCCAGTTTGAGTGGTCAGAGTTTCACCACAAGGCTGCCACAGGCAGTTATCCCTGCTATTTATCGTAATTATAATGTAAAAATGACGAACTGTTAGAACAGACAGTGATTTATACACTGAACATGTGTCAATCAATTTTGAGCGGTTGTCAACACAACCAACAGATGCTGCATTTTTTTCAGATAAAATTTACAAGTGATTCGATACAAAAGTAGCACGCGACAAAGTTTGTTCACATCGTGTTAGTCATGTAGTTCTTTAACCGTTCGCCGGATCATTGTGATTTTATTTCCATATATTTATGTAGATCGACGGTAGGTTCACACATTTTACATTTTTATTTCCAACGCGCAACATATTAACCTACATATCGTTTTGTAACAGTACTTTTAGATATTTGGCTAGGTTTTTTGTATCCTACACTATTATGCAACTAAATCTTGTTCACGATACGAGTCCCAGTTATCACTGTCAAAAAAAAGTGCACTGACGAAGTCAATGATAATCTCGGATCGAACGATGAGCGTAAGATCTTACTGCCTTAGTCTAACTTGTAAATCATGTAAAATGATACTTTTTAAATCTCTTTACATTCATGATCTATATGCTCCGCCAGATTATTTTTTTTTTAATTATTATTATTGTGAAAGAGTAAAAAACGGGCATACAGGCCACCTGATGTTAAGTAGTCGCTGCAGCCCATGGACAACCACGTCCAATCTCAAATAGAACAGAAGTTCTATTTAAGGATGGACGCGGATGCGT
>DWON01008693.1:0-11942 GCA_018251015.1 Phocides pigmalion okeechobee | reverse complement strand
AAAAATACATGGATATAAAGAAAGATGAAAAGGTGGTAGAGCCGTTAGCCCTCGCCGGGGGCGGCCCCCCCGCCACTCTCATAACGCGCCGTAAAGCAACATGTTTTTCATGTATCGTGTTTCGATTGGGGAGGTGTAGATACATATTATTGGAGGCGACCATCTTAGTCCTCAAGAGTAGGGACGCATCCGCGTCCATCCTTAAATAGAACTACTGTCCTATTTGAGATGGACGGGCTTGTCCATGGGCTGCAGTGAGCACTTAACCAGGTGACCTGCATGCCCGTTTCTTACTCTTTCATTATATATATATATATATATAGAATATTTATAGGTATGATGTATAACTTTGTTGAGTGTCTGCAATATCCGTATATCACGTATATGGTTAATGAGGCGTAGCTCAGTTGGAGCCATTGCCAATAAAGCGGAAACAATTAATTGTCGAAACGTTGCTATAACGAGTCGCAAAACTAGGCTACGGTTACTAAAAGGCCGCGTTGTGAAAAACAGCTAATTAGGTACCTTTGCACATTTTACTGTATAACGGGTACTCACGATTAACGCTTTTTAATCTCCGATTGCGGTTAGTTTTGATAACTACCACTAGTCTACGAACCAGGCTCATATTAGCAAGTCGTATAATGCTTCATAGAGGTTCCCCTGTGTCGTGGGTGCATTGTAACAAAGACAGACACAACTCAGACCCAGAACAGAAATTTCAATTTGACTTTCAAATCTCTGCCTGGCCGGAAATCGAACCCGGAACGCTTAGCAGCCCGCTGATCGCTCGCTGCACCACTGTGAGATGGTCATGCACCGTCATCAACAGATTTCAATGATCAATTCCCCAAGCAGGTGGACCAACGATCTGATAAGAATAGCGGGTAACCGCTGAGTGCAGAGGGCACAGAACCGGTCAGAGTGGCGGCTCTTAGAGAAGGCCTCTGTCCAGAAGTGCACGCATAAAGGCTGATGGATGGATGGATGAATGACCAATCCCCTTTTAACACTAACTCGTAAATGCTTCATGAAGCCATGAAGTGAACAGCAACTGTGGACAGCTAATTATGTAGAGAAACATCTTTGTGAATTTTGCGTGTTAGCCCCAAGAAGCATTGATTGACGAAACTTGTACCTATGGCTCATGGACCATTACTTCGAAATGGCGAGGTAAGCGAAGTGAGGTTTACTGCCTTCTAGCTCCACTCGACGTGAAGTGTTTTGGATGACAATGTAATATATATTGTATAGAAAACATCGTACCCTTGTCCTGAGACTAGCTTTTCTTGTGACGTCATCCACATGAATTTTATAGAGGAAAAAAATAAATATTTGGGCTCGACTGCCTAAATAAAGTGACATTTGATGAGAGGTAGAGAACTATTGGTCGATTTGAGAGGTACTATGACCTTCATATGTGCATACGTGAGTGTGAGTGAGTGTTTTTACATACATATATGCGAGTAAGTATGTTTCACACAGGAATCTGAGGATTGAATCCTTGGCACTTATCTATCTGTACTTTTTCAAAGACTTTTAACTTGCTTTAACAATGAATGAAAACTTACGTGTTCTGTGTAAAGTTCTCAAAATGGATAAAGTTCACACTTGGCCATCGTGGTAGACCATAGTCTATTAGTCATTCCAGTACCAGCCTGTAGGATCTCTCTGAATGGGAGCTAATCCCCATTTAGAGAGATCTTTGCCCAACAGCACGTCAATAGTGGGATAGTTGTATAAAAGTTTTTCTCATATATCTCTAAATATTATAAAACAAAGTCCCCCGTTGCGTCTGTCTGTCTGTTCGTGATAAACTCAAAAAGTATTGGACGGATTTTTTCACAGTTTTCAACAACAGGTAGGATGATTCCAGAAGAAAGTTTTTCTACATAATAAGTAATTTAGTCATCGTTAGAAATATGTACATGTTTCTAATTGTTAGTTCTTGCAACTAGGTAATGACTGGATACGTATGAAAGAAAAATAATGTAAGTAAATATAATTCGTTTACCCGAGCGAAGCTGGGCCGCTAGTCTTACATAAAAGAACGATCAGTTACAATTCGTATAGAGAGATAGATGATTTAAGAATACGAGTAATCATTATCGAAGTAACGGCCGAAACGGGACTTATTCCTGAGAACTATTTAGTACTTACCTATCGTAGATTTACGAGTATAAATGGCGGGCTCAGTGATTAACGACACAGTGGGATTTAGAGGAAAGTTGCGGGATTAGTTCGGGAGTTTAAAATGTATCTATTTATTTTGTCGTTTGTTTAAATGGGAAAATTTACATAATTGAACACTTTGGGACGCTCATGATTATTAGATCGGGTCAGCGTTGCGGAAGGCTGCACTAAACAGGAGTTTGTTTGGCTAGACTGGAGATACGCCGACAATTCACTGAAATATTGTATTTAGCATCGTGTATCATCTACGAATACACAGACGTAATGTCCGCTCTCAGTCTTATAGCGTCGACGTAAACACAGCACTTGTGTTCACCCGTAGTCCACACAAATTTGTCCGTATAACACAGGTGCGTACGAGCCGCAAGCGCGTTGCGCCAACATAGCACTGTTGTTCGCCGCAGGGAAAGTGTTATATTAAATTTGACACGTAATTTGAATTCGCTACGTTGACGTTTAGCTCGGGGCAAATGGCCGATAATTGAATTATCACCTCGATCGTTAATTTTCGTTCATATTTCTATTTTCATGATCATGACACTAAGTTTCGACCAAACAAACTTACACTCAGATTTAAAATATTAGTAGGGATTATGTAAATGTTTACAAATCAAAATCAAATAAGACATGATATTTTTAGGGTTTAAACCTTAATATTTAAAATATTTAGGAATGTAAGAAATGGATGGACAAGAGGTAAAATAAATATTATATAATTTAATGTAAAGTCCAAAAATGTTTATTATACAAGAAAAACAAACAAACGCAACATTAAAACTATCACTCACTCCGGAAATCAAACAAAATTTATTTAAATTTTTATTGTCTTTAGTTATACAAAAACATGGAATAATATTTAAAATAACTTACAAAAAACACATTTATTTAATATTAAATACACGGTGAATTACTAAAATTGTACATTGACATTAATAAAACTATTATATATTATGTTTTGTCACCTATTTGGCACACCGTTACGTGAAGAACGAGATTTTCTCTTCCCGTGACGTACGCGTCTCCCAATACGGACAGCATGCCTGACAGTTAGACAAACATCAAGCTCTATTTGCCGTAAGTATCGTAATGTACTGTATACTTGTGTATACAATTTGAGAAAATTAATCCTCCATATTTCACCTCTTAAAGAAGATAAATAATACATATACACGGCATTTACGACATCACATTACAAATCTTTGAATTACTCGGCTTTTCTCTGCTATAATGCATGTATTTTGTATATAAACCTTCCTCTTGAATCACACTGTGTCTTGATTAAAACCACATGAAGGCTCGATTCGATCACACAACAAAATATCTCAGAACTAATCTTGAATTTTAATTATTACTATTTTTTTAACTGAGTCATATGTTGTTGTGTTTTTACTTAGTTCTATATTTGGGTAATTGTCTAAAAGTCTAATACGATAAAAAGGATACTCAATTTTGTCGCATTATAAAGTCAAACCAAAAATTACATGAGTCGTAGTGTCATAGAACAATCGAACAGCTGATCGTTGTCCGCCATGACAGATTAACTTTTTACGAGATCTATGGTACAAATATTTATTCCTATTTAGTAAACACCTTAAGTTATTAATTGGTACAATAGAAATACGTATTTTTAATCATTTACCTTAGGTTTACAACTTATTTAAGCTTGGCACAGAACCTTACACAAAATCTGTCACGGGAAGAGAATACCACGCATTAACATTTCATAGTTGCGTGATTGATACATGTAGTAGCAATATTTACGACACAACTAGTACACACACATTATTCCTGGTATCATCAAAGGATAGCAATACGAATAAACAAGACGATACGCACAGACTATAATATATTGGCACATTTACAAAACATGTTTATAATTTGTTTGATAGTTTATAGTTCATATGACAAAAGGTAAAAGGTAAAACACGAGTTTTGATAATGAGGAAAGACATTGAATATTTTTGATAAAATAAATTGATAATTTAATTTAAACAATTAAACAATTTCATTCTTGTCTCAGTAAAATTCATGAAATAAATGTAGATGTGCCGATATGTTGGTACATGAGAAATATTTTTCACAAGTCACTGATCATACTTTAAACGAAAATAAATAAGCATACATAACATTTTGTTTGTATGTAATTCGTTATTTTACTCATTTCTCACATGTCATTATCATTAATATGTGAAATGTTAATTTGCCACATTTGGTTTGGATGTTTATCAGTAGATCTTGTCGAATTAGTATTTTGCTTACTTTTTACACTTCATTACCGTCAACATGTAAGTTGTTAATTTTCCATATTTGATTTGGTTTTATTTTCGAGTTGACCTTTTGTCTTTAACGTGAAAATATTGTCGTTCCTTAAACCGATAGATAAAGTAACGTATAATTTAAAACTCACATCGTCGGATAATTTATATATTATAACCAAATGCGTATTATTTAATATATTAAATATGATCGTCTACAGCTATTGATGACTATAATATTCGTACTGCTTTACTTTGAAAGTTTTGAACGTTGGGAATGTATCACGACTCAGTCTCAATAGCTTTTATTTAGATGTCCAAATATATGATTAAACTGGATGTTCATTCTTTCGTCCTTCCGTAATTACTAAAAAATTAACCCATTGTCATAAGTTTTATGTCATTAGATTCGTATCGAGGCTGCGGATATTTCACGACACATTGAAAATAAAAAATGCTTCATCATTGTTTATGGATTTTTTTTCTTAACCCATATCAAGAAGTGTAGATTTAAAAATATCTTAAAAATATTTTAAAGCCATAAAGAAAATGGTATTTTAGATTTTATTTTTAGGGTATTCCTTATAATTTTATTTGTTTTGTTTGGAAAATTATCGTGAATTATTCCGAGCAGTCTTAAGGGAATCATTTTAAGGAGGTCAAATTATTAATGTGGAAGATTTCAGAATTAACAACTGATTATTTGTATACGAATCATATACATTCTCTATAAATCTTTTTTCTTCCAAATCTTTTCAAGTAAACATTGTGTCATTGGCAAATTTCACCATTAATTATGTCGTGATACTTTCCTACAGTTCAATACAATTCTTATTAAATTATTATAGTACAAATACAAAATAAACAATAATAACTATTTAATTACATAGTGAGCCTGATAGGAATTCGTTTAAAAAGTTTGAATAACTTAATTATTGCTGTTATTTCATAGCACTGGCCATTTAGTCTAATTAATTTAGAAGATGTAAAAAACTGCAATGAAATATGTAGATTACTCATCTGCATTGTTATCAGGAACATAGCTTCTGCATGATTAACAATATATTGGCATTAATTATGCTTATAACTTTCATTAATATAAAATCAGAATAATAATTTTCAAAAAAACGGTTCAAATATCAACATGCCGCTGAAAAAACAACAAAAGATATACGCCAGTGACAAAATGAGACGATTATGATAGAATATATTTAAAAAAATAGATTATAAGGCCAAAGTGCTATAATAAATTATTCGTTACACATTGAATAATATATCTCAAATTTAATGCAATTTTATTTGGTTTTCGTAATTAATGAATTGTACATTTCTGAAGTTATACATTTATACGCTATTACTACACATCCACACTTACTCAAAGTTCATACAAAAAATGAAGTCTATTATCTATGCTCCACAATTACATTTAAATTTACAATTAACTTTATTTAAAATCCTACATTATACGAGAATATTTTTATGTCAGTTCGTTTTACACCCTTGTCTTTAATACAATGTTTTAATACCGACATTTAAAAAATCTGATTCGTTAAATATCGGACTGTTACGATACATAATATTATAGAAACCTCAAATATTTAGCAAATTTTCGTCACTTTTACTTTTTATTGCTTTAAATTTAATTAAGAATACAATGAGAATCTTGTCGACAGTAGCGTCATCTGCAAACGCATTAACCGGTCTGTAAACTTATTTATGTAATATTTAATATAGGAAAATCAATAACTTGCACGCGTTTGTAACCATTATACACTGAAAGCTTCATTGCCACAAGACTTGGAGTCACTTTGCATACTATAAACATACTTGAAGAGATTGGCGTAACATTGCCGATTTTATAAGAGTCTATAAAAGAGCTACTTGAGATCAGTGATTTATTTAATGATGAAGTAACAAAAAATATTAACTACCATATTGGTAAATTCTTAACAACTTGTTTCTGCTCCAGCTGGTATTCAGGCTGCTGTTTTCATGCTAACGAAGGACATTCCTACTAACTTATTCTTTAATCGACGTGATTTACCTTTGTCGATGTAGATAGTTAAAAAACTTCGAAACCGTGATTCAGGATACTTATAAACTCATGCCTTGTTGAGCTATGCAAGTCTATTTAATTCTCTTACACTCAGGTATAGAATATGATTGCCTCTCTTTAATTGTTCCTAATAATGCAGAAGAAGATACTGGAACAATGTATGTTACAACTTTGGTTAATTTATAAATAATTACAATGTTACAATTAATAATTATAATTTCCATTTTACTTACGTTAATAAAGCGTTGTGATTATCTCATTATTCCTTCAAAACGGTTGTAATTATTTCGTTAAATAATTTGTGTTTAAAATTACTTGATTATTCAATATTTGAGGTTACTACTATATGAATGAATATTTTTATTAAAAATTACAATTTACATAATAGGTATATAGCATACCCAATATTTTAATAACAGCGCAAGTAATATGAGAAAAGATAGGAAATTTTAGAGTTTTGGTTATAAATATACAAAACACTTCAGCTTTGAACAGATACAATTACAATGAATAAATTACAATTTAATTTAGAATTTGAAATTACTTTATCTAATTTACTTCTAAATGACCAACAAAAACGTTCAACATCAAGAAAGATTGAAGTAAAGTTACATTTGACGCACTGACCACATACATCTACAGACCACGAGACGAAATAATAAAAAAATAGAAATATATATTTAGTTTCTGTAATTCCCTTTAATATATAAGAACCTATGTATATAAAGATATATTTTTCTTAAAATATATCTATAGATACAATTAATTTCCATTTTGTAAATTGCATAAATTGTGTAAACAAAAAAGTGTTACAAGTCAGTAAATTGTTATGCATAAAAAAATTAAATACATATTAAAATATCGACTCAATATTTGAAACACCCAATAATTTATAATATTGCAATAATAATATTAAATTATTGGTATTTAAAATGTTATTAGAATATTTTTGTAGCTTTTTACGCGTAACACGCTTACGGCTTGTACACCTGTGTTATACGGATAAATCTGTATGGATTACGGGCGAACACAAGTGCCGTGTAAAACGGCGACGTAAACGTCGGCGCTACAAGACTGTAGCGGACATTACGTCTGTGTTCCTGGATGCTACATTGATGCTTAAAAATAAAATAATTTTGTGAATTGTCGGTGCATCTCCAGTCTGGGGAAAAGAGCTCTAGTTTAGTGTCGCCTCCCGAAATGCTGACTCGATATAATATGGGTACCGCAGTCAAAGTGTAAATAGTACAAAGTAGTCCCGCATGACAGGTTTTCGCCTTCTGGTCTGTACTGCATAAAAGTTACACGGCCAAGTTCAATTTGCTTTAAGCCGCATTAACGTCTATACGAGGAAAGTTGGCGGGAAAGTGTGGAGTTTACCCTACAACTATGTACACAGATTATAAAATAGTTTTGTTACGATTTTAAAACAAGTTGGAGTACAGAAAAGTCTAGAACATTATGCTAAGTAGACTCTGCAGCTCATGGACGATACTGCAGTCAACTTAGATCGTACAAGCGTTGCTACTCCTGAGGAATAACATGCTTGACCGTTTCTAAGTGTAGCCGACAACCGCACCACTCCAGCAAAAACACGATAGCTATCTCACAGCGGATTATGGGGGCAACGGTGGTACCTTCCCGGTCGAAATATTGCTCTACCACTTGTCAACGTACTTTGGTAATAGTAGTACTTAAGAATACATGACTGAAAATGAGATCGAGTTTTGGTAGGAGTCAAATCTAGTTTTGATGATACCCATAGGCTATAGAGCTGACTTGTGTCTCATACATTTTTTTTAACATTCAAAAATATTTTTGAATGTTAAAAAGAAATTATTCAAAAGGTTTAGAAAATAATGTGTTTTAAAATCGTAACTTGGATAGTATAGAACGTGAAATGCTACAAGACAACCTACAAATCAATTCGGACATCCACAGAAAATATATTTTACATTCTAAGTTTACTGTGCGCGTTGATTATAATTTTAGGTTAGAATTATTTTTATATCCTTAGTCATTACAAATACAATCCGTATTTAATAAATTTTATAGAAAAATCTGACTATTTTGTATCGCTACAACAATCCGTGCTGAGAAAATCGATATATTTTACAAAAAAAAAATACAGTATTTTTCGTAACTTCAATATTACTATCCATACTGAGCAATATCCATATTTTTACAAAAAATCTCGATTCCACTTTCTATCGCCTGAGGTTTATAATCTTTTTACTGAGAATAATACATATTTTCCGAAATAAAATCAACTGTAGTTTCTGTCAAAGATTCACTTCCATCGTTACACGATTATGTCATAACTTATTGTAGAAAAACATGTGAAAAAGTTTGATATAATAATTTTAGTGTTAATTTCTTTAAATGAGTTAATTATTAAAAAGGGAAATAATTAAAAAGAAAAACAATTATAGCATTAATTAATTATCATTCCTGCGAGCCACAAGATGGCGCACGCTAACTCTGTTTTACTATGTTACCGGGTACTCACGATAAACGCTTTTTAATTGCGGATATTACGAACCAATTGCATGGCTTGTGGTCACGGCTAAACTTTTTTTTATGTGAGAAGAGTAGCAAACGAGCATGTAAAACATCTGATGTAAGTAGTCGCAGCATAGACATCCACGTACAACCACAAACACGACTGAAATCCTATCTATGCTTGAACTTAGAGACGTTGCTACTCCAAGAATTAAGATGGTTTCCTCGCTTCAAAGTGTAGCCGGCAACCGCGCCTCTCCAACCGAAATACAAGTAATGCTTTACGGCGGATTATGAGGGTGGCGGTGGTACCTCCCCGGTCGAACTATAGTTCTCATCCCTTTAAAACTTAACTTAAACTGCGGTGACGGGGAGAAACTGTTTACAGGTGCTAGTGGTATATTAATTGAAATATAGTAAAATAGTAAAATGGAAAACTTATAGGTATTTAAATTGTATAAATGTTTGTTCATCACTTATGTAGATTACCTACCTTCTCCGGTAAAGTATGCTGTCGCTTTCGTCTAGCGTTCCCACAGACAGTGTCAGTTTTGCTACCACCACCGAGCGTCACTGTCCTTAGGTTTAGACGTAGCATTAGTAACTATTGTGAAAGTTAATTGAATTAAAGTAACAAGAGACAAGTGGTGACAAGGGGATGGTTCATATCTCGCTCACAGAATTGCGATTGCTATTCAACGCGGGAATGCAGTTAGTGTTCTTGGAACCATGCCGCATGGGCACGGTTTCCCTTTAGATTATTCAGTTTTAAAATTTTCATCATTGTAAATAAAAATAATAATTAAAGTAAAAATTAAATAGTTATTAGTATCATCCATTTTAAGAATCATCCAATCTCTAATTCAAATCCCGTCTGTACCTCATCATCTACAGATCTTCCTTTCATGACATACGAATTGTTATTTGTAACGATTTTCTAAGAATATATTTTATGCTGTTGGATTACGCATTTTATATCAATAATTACTAACTTTTTTATTCAATTGTGAGTTCGGGGTAGTGTCAAATTGGCTGTTAACATAAAAATATTACATGATTTTAAACGAATACTATCGCGGAATTTACATTGTTATATGTACCGGGTATTGACGATTAACGATTTTTGATTGCCGATATTTCAAACCAGTTGCATGGCTCGTGGCCACGACGAAACGCAAAAAATATGCAAAATGTCTTAATTGCCAGGATTGCTGTACCACACTTATTAAAAAAATATATTTTGAACCATTAAATTGGCGTATGTATAAATGTATGCATTTTTAGAATTAAATTAAAAAAAATACTTCCAGATCACAACAATAAAAATTAATATAAAAAAAATGTAAGACCATACACAAAAAATCTTTCGTTATTTAGAAAAGTTAGCAAATGAGCATGCAGACCATCTGATGTTAAATGATCTCTGCAATTCATCTACGTCATATCTCTAGCAAGACCAAAATCTTGTCTGAAATGCATAGATGCGTTGCTACTTGATTGAGATGGTCGCCTCAATTGCAAGTGCAGCCGGCAATCGAACAATTATTAAAAAAAAAACATAAAAACAAAAAATAAAATGCGTAATCCATTTCATTATTTTTATAAAAAGTGATTTTCATTAATTTCGTTCCGACTATGGCTTCCTAATTTTAACATTGCATTTGATATTACAATTACCATCTATGCCTACACATAAAATATAATATTATTATAAATAGGTTAATAAAACCCCATTAACAACAAAGGAACGTTGCACGACACGTATAGATTTTTCCACATTACGCAAATATTATGTATGAATTGTATATAAGGAATATTCCCATAACAATATCCCGACTATTTTAATAATATAATCGCAATACAAATACCGTAACTTATTTAATATCGAATTAAATGTAATAATATTTACAATATAGTTCAGTTTAAAATACACATTTATTTAGAATTTACTTTATATTCGATTGCTTAACTACGTTTGACACAACAGCATAACCGAGTAACGATATAGACTCCTGATGTAAGATTTACAATTTTCGTTTCAATTACATTAGACAAATAAGTCATATGGTGAAGCTAATCTGGCCTATCAGCGAGCAGCCCTCTCCCCATCGAGTTTACAGAGTTTTACCATATAAAAACAATCAAGGAGTCTATAATTACTTCGTCTATGCACAAGAATAATTACTCAATGGTGACTGTATGCACAAGCATATACAAAAAAATATTGAAAAAACTTCAAAATTTCTAGAATATTGCATATTTTTTCTTATAACTCCCAAGGATATATAGTTTTTAATTTTCTTATATTTGTATCGATATATATAAAAAATAAATTTGTAAATAAAAAAATATCTCATTTCTCTGACATAAAATCATCCGCCGTCTTCTGCCCTTAAGGTCGTATTTTATCTTAAAATTTTATCGGAACCAAGTGGGAAATACGCCTCTCTAAATAAAAGAAGAATCTTCCAAATCGGTTTATAAATGCAGTTATTCCATAAAAGAACCTTTTTCTTTTTTTGAAGTCGGTTAACAAAGATAGATGAAAGCCGTTCGATTATACAACCTGTAAGGATTTGTACTTAATACAGAAAATACCTTTATATTCCGCTTAGATGACAGGCACTGGTATACTGAAATAGTTAATCTGTTTTAAGCAGCAAACGAGCATTCAGGTCAGCTGATGTTAAGATGCAATTTATTTATTTTTAGTCCAAAGCTTTTGATTTTTTTTCATATGAGAATTATATTAAAATGCTGGCTACTTGATATTAAGTAGTCTACACAGCCTATGATCATCGACATACAAGTTTTACCAAGACTAAAAGTCCTAGTTACAGTCGAAGATTCATTGTTAGTCCCTGTAGCGCTTATGTGGGGTGGAAAGGTGAAGGTCAATCATCATCATCGATCCGCTAACCTTCCGAAAGCTCCTC
>DWON01008692.1:0-11943 GCA_018251015.1 Phocides pigmalion okeechobee | reverse complement strand
CGCTTCAAAGTGTAGCCGGCAACCGCACCTCTCCAACCGAAACACAAGTAATGCTTTACGGCGGATTATGAGGACGGTGGCGGTACCTCCCCCATCGAACTATAATTCTCCAAACTTATATTCTACTGACAAATGGCACTAGGAAATTTTCCAGACTGATTCGTCTTTAATAAAATTAATTGATATATGCGGAATCACCTTCAAACTTTTTTCACATTATGGCATAAGCGGAAAACATTTTGAGGCGTACAAAAACCTTCGAAGGTTGTCTACTTAACTATTACAAAGGGCCTTTAAAACCGGTATTGGGTTGAGATTTATGCTAAAATTATCTAATAAATGCAAAATTACGGGCTATGTTTGGAATGAGGAAGATCAAAGTTTCCTCCTTGCTTGTGGCTATTCTATTAAATATATACCATAAAATATGAACAAGATAAACTAAGAACGGTTATCTCCATTCGAATTGTATACTATAATAGAAGTGGTACATTAAAATTCGGTTACGGAGGACCCAACGCAGCTTAATCCAGTGTATTTTATGTCAGAAAAGTAGCAAACAAACGTGCAGGTCACCAGATATTCAATGCTCTCGGGAGCCCTTGGACACCTACGTCCGACCCCAAACAGAACTTAACCTTGCGATCCTGGTGTGTGCCATTTCAGTCTTCAGGAGAAGTCCTGAAGACTGAAATGGACACCTCGCTGACAAGCGTAGCCGGCAGCCGCACCACTCCAACCAAAACGCAATAATTGCTTTAATAGTAGATTATGAGAACGGTGGTGGTACCTCCCCGGTCGAAGTGTTGGCCTACCTGTCAAACATCACTATAACATAAGTTTTGTGTTTCGGTTGGAGAGGTGCAGCCGTATCACACTTTGAAACGAGACCATCTTAGTCCTCATGGATAACACCGCATCTACGTTTGACCTCAAATGGGACTAAAGTCCGGTTTGAGGTTAGATGTCATAAGCTGCAGCGTATAGTCATATAGCTGGTATGCTTGTATGCTGCGCTTCTTTACAAAAAGAAATTATTTACAAAAAATAAGAGATAAAATAACCTCAATTCAAATACGGTTAACTATATACAATCGAGGCCGTTAGTGATAAGAGGGATGGTTCATATCTCTTCTAGAAAAATGCAATAGCTATCTAGCCATGAATGTGGCCGGCATTCGTAACACTATGCCGCATGGTCACGGACTTCAATACACACAATCTAGAGTATTTTGGTTAGATTTCTAATATAATTCGAATTAATTCGGTTAAGTTATTTAATTCGTATTAATATAATTCGATTAAGTTATTTTATGTTACATTTGTCTTAAATTTTCTGTATACTTATGTTTTATTGATATTTTAAATACAATAATCAAAATCTTAAAACTAATTATAATAAAATCTAACCTAAACAATCTACAGTTGGCTATATTTGGCTTAAATTGTAATATGTTCTGCATAAATATATATGTGTGCGTCCTAAAAACACAACTATCATATCGTCGTTGTGACTTTCAATTTAAATAGGTATGTAACCAATATGACATGATCACATGTATTTACACAATGTACCTATAATTGTATTACGTACGTATATTTACATGCATAGATTATAGAGGTCGCGGTTAAATCATCGGTTACTGATAACGTTATCATCATGTGACCACTGTTTTATTGCCCTTACATTGAGTGCCTACTCCTTTTGTATTTTATAATTCAGGGGTTCATAATCCGTAAAGCATTACTTGTGTTGCGGTTGGAGAGGTGCAGTCCGGCTGCACTTTGAAGCGGGGCGACCATCGTAGTACTTAGGAGTAGCAACGTATGTACGTTTGAGCTCAGATGGGATTTTAGTCGTGTTTAGTTGTACGTAGATGTCTATGGGCTGCGACTACATAACATCAAGTTTGCATGCTCGATTGCTAATCTTCCTACAAAAAAAATCTGGGTATAGAATCAAAACGTACGTATTTTTCGTATTTATAATTTAAATCATAATTGTGTTATTAGTGGAATAAAAGTATTATTTAATATTACTTACTTAAAATTAAGCGCTGAAAAAGCTTTATTAACAAAAATGAGAAAATATTTTTGTGTTCTTACTGTAAAATTATTGTCAAGTGACACAACCATTTTTGATTCTAAATTAGCATTTCCAGCTGCATGTTCCAACATTCAGGAAAGGAAATGTCTCAGAGGGAAGTCCAGATCTTGCACGTACGTGGAAAAATGATGGTCGCGGTCTTTTTTCCATGTGTTGGGAAGAAACACCACGAATCCAGATGACCTGGATGAAACTTCTGCGAGTAGTTCTAGTATATTCCGAATTATCATACCACCCTCTTGAAAATTTCAATTGTAGCTATAAATCAAGAATCAGATTTGCGTACGAAATCCCCGAACATTAAGTTACATTATGCAGGCGAAGCTATAAAACCGATCCTTCGACGTTCCCAGGATTTCTTCCCGCGCCCTGATCTAACCGGGACGCCGGTTAACGCCTGTTTATCACTTCAACGCGTTTATGACACATTTTACTTGATTTGATTTAGGTCGACCGCAAACGTTCTGTATCCGAATTCGGCTCTGCTTCCGACTCTTAGATATGAATATTTGAATAACGAGTACAGTGGAGTAGAAAAGAAGTAGCGAATGGCTTCCATACATGGATATCTATAATTAACTTCATGAAAGAACAGGGTTTAGACGTACAGATACGTGACGGATCGAAAATGTTTTTTTACGTGAGAAGAGTAGCAAACGAGCATGTAAACTACCTGATGTTGTCTAGGGTAGTCGCCTCGCTTCAATGTGTAGCCGGCAACCGCACCTCTCCAACTTGTTATTCTAAAATCGGAAGTGTATCGCAATACTGTTTCAAACTCAACAGCAAATTAATGTTGCTTCTTTGGCTACACCATTTTTTTCATGATCCTTTTTTCTTCCTGAATTTGTAAGTTTTTATGAGATGACATTTATTAAGTGTATGTAAATACCCTACAATGAAATAAAATATTTGAATTTGAATTTGCCATGAGTCGCATTCCAGTGAGCTTTAGAAATCATATTCTAATGTTTAGAATATTGATATACAAATAGTTACTTAAGTATACCTGGTCTAAAGATAGTTACAGCGTTCCGGCAAATTGAATCAGATGTGTCGGATCGGAAACCTGAACGGTCGTTATGACAATTTCCAAACCACGGTATGAGGAATTTGTTTATGCATAAGTCGTAGGCGTAAAAAATAACCACCTTATGTAATAAAATTAATAAGAAATTGTTTGTGTAAACCATTCAATTATGTTTTATGTGAGATTGTTTTTTTTTCTGAGATCGTTCGTAAATGCATAAATCTGTATCAAACTGGGTAAGCAAAACAAAATAAAAAAAGTTAACTAATTATATAGTAACTACTAGCCGAACTAAAATTTAGAACCTTGAAACTTTACATAAATTATAAAAGTAAACGTTACTTAAGTTTGAGAAAAATATGCAACAAGAACTTTCCTTCTAAGCCTGCATTACCAATTCCTCTGGTATTGTAAATGTCTATAGGCAACGGTGACTGCTTTCCATCGTCACCTAACCATCTACCTTTTACGTACGGTAACGTATACTCAAGATTAACGTTTTTAGTTGTCAGTATTTCCAACAAGTCGTGGTTACATATAAACTTTATATAGTAAAACGTCACCGCTATTTCCAAAAACTAAATTTAGAGGCAATCATGTAAAAATACTCTTAATAGATGATAGTAAGGACCTTGATGTGAACGTAATCGTGAATGTAGTCTCAAAGTAATTCCTGAAGTAAGAACGATTTACTTGCGTTGTAGTTTTACTATAATTTTAATTTCACTTGCCACTTATTTAATTACAACTGTTTTACATAATAAGCATAGACTACAAAGCCTTAGTTTGACTTCGCGTCATGATATTACAAAATAATTATTTGTACAAAGTAGGAAATCCCGTAACATAGTTTTCCTTCGTATGCTAAATATAATAATGATGGCAGTCAACAGTCGAAGGTTGGTAAATAAATGATAAACGATAAGAAGCAACTTGTATATAAACAGGCAACATTGTAGTCTTATGAAATGGCAGACAATATTGAACCAGCTTATTGGGTGTATTTCCACTGGCCAACACGGCACAGGAACGGCAATGGTACGTCATCGATGCCTTGTAACTTTTACCATTATCTCTTAATAATTTATTGAACAGTCTTGTATTATAAAAAAGGTAGCAAAAGTGCAGGTTAATTGATGTCAGGCAATAGCTGCATAATTTATGTTTTATGTTCAATTTGACAGTAACTTTCATATTTAAATAGTATTTACGTACTAATTTCTTCTTTAAACGACATAAAATCATGCCTAATTCTAAGTGACAGGCTAAATATTCGGTTGGATCCTCCTTAAACGTCCATCTTTACTTAGTATGTATAAATCAAAGTCGCATACCGCTATCTGTACGCGTAGATCTTTCAAACTATACAAAAGATTTTAATGCGGTTTTCATCAATCGACAGAGTGATTCAAAAGGAAGGTTTATATGTATAGTAATGCATAGAATAGCCGAAAAAGGGGAAGACAAAGTGATCGAGAATGTCAAAGATTTGTAATGTGATGTCGTAAATGCAAGTGTATGAAGTCGGTCGCTAGTACATAATAATAAGATAATATCATTTGGAATTATACGATGGGGTAATCGAACATTGACTAGCACTGCAATTGCTTTTTTGTACAAAATCGTACTAAGTAGAAAGTAGACAGCCACGCATTATCTTTTTATTTCTATATGGATTCTGAACTACAAAAACTAATTGGACAATTAGAAATCTGGTCGGCCATGTCTCCTATATTGTGTTTGTAAGTGAATGTAAATTAAATTTACCTTTCATTTCTGCTTTTTCTTATGTTTGAAGAGTCGCAACGAGTGTGCAGGGCACCTGATGTTAAGTTTTCGCTGCAGTCCTACGGCACCCATTAGACTTCAAACAGGATTAAAGTTTGACCTGAGGTTGTATGTACAAGCGTCGCTACTCCTGAGGATTAGTAGGGTCGTTTAGTTTCAAAGTGTAATTGTCAACCGCTCTTTTTCAATCGAATTATCAGGGTTACATGGAGGATTATTAGGGCGGTAGTGGTACATCTCCTGTTAAATCAGACATCGTTTTAACTTGGTCTTCAGGATAGGCAGCGCATTAAGTAGGACTTCAGTCCTGTTAATAACAGATGTCTATGGATAGCAGTGACGACTTTATCATGGGGCAAGAAAGGCAAACGTCAAAGTGTTCTTTTCGTCGTTCGTAAACGTCAAAGCTATCTTTCTTCGTTCGCAAACATCAGTGTAGTTTTCGTCTTTCGAAACATCAAAATGTTCTTTTCGTCGGTCACAAATATCAAACCGATCTTTTCGTCGCCCCAAACGTCAAAGTGATCTTTTCGTCGTTACCAAACGTCAATCTTTACTTTCCGTTTTCAGTTATGTACACAAATATTTATGTCACATAAGGCCTTTGAGCCACTAAACTACTGCTGGCTACACGCGTATCGCCCAGTGGCCGTTCAATAATTCATGTTGTACAAACCGGAAAACGCTTTTGAAAATGCCCGACGAATACGGATAATTTGCACAATTAGCATGAAGACGGCCACGAATGCGCTCATGCAACATGCAGTGTGCTATTAACATGCAGTGTCCCATTAGCATGCAGAGGACTTGTGAATGGATGCGGTATCTGATATAATTCGTAAGCTTTGATAAGTTGGTTAGTTGGATAGTTAGTTGTGGATGAGGCGACCATCTTGTTCTTTAGAGACGTAAGTGTGAAAATCAAGTGAACACAATCTTACATATATGTAGATGTTATAATGTCCATTATCGGCTGAGATCGCTTAATATTCCGATTTAAATCCTACGTGAGATAAGATAGGTGTTGCTGATCCTGAGGTCCAGATTGGAACGCCTGTCGTTTGAGTTTTGCAAGGCGCTAGAACCTATGGTTCCACCGAAAAAGTACCATCATCACACCTATTTGTTGCGTAAAATTTTTGTTGGGCTTCAATGTGGTTGCCGCCTCATTTATACAGAGGTTATCGTAGACCTCAGGAGTGACAACACATGTATGATCAACTTTAGGTACGAATTCTGTTGTACTCCAAAATGGATTATAAATGTCGATGACCGACAGTAGTCAATTATTATCAGGTAGATTGTATGCTTCTTGGCTATTTTCAATTCATAAAAAATAGCTGGCTTGCAACTCAAATTGTGCCTATTCATAAAACATCTACCTTATTTATAAAAACATATAGTTAAGTGTATGTACTTAAATAATCCTTTTTCCATGGGATCCGAGCGCCAAAAAGTTTTTTAAACATTTAGTCCCACGTTTAATCGACGCTGCCAGTGACAAGCGGGCTGGTTCACACGCGCAGAAAATTCCGATCACTCTTTAACGCGGGAATGCAGCTAACCTGACAGGTAGATACCAAGCTGCATGGGCATGGACAACCTTTAGATTGTTTAGGTTCAGCATTTATTATAATTAGTTTTAAAGATTTCATTATTGGAATTAAAATGTAATTAGCTCAAATAAATAATCAATACTCAGTTATAACTTTTTTAATAAATTACAACTATGAGTTAAATAAAATTTCAGAGACAAATACAGATTTTTCCTAAATGCCATATCCATAGTAGTTAATTTTTTATACTTCCTATACAGGAATCGTCTATCAGACTAGTGATCGTAATGCATGCAAATAGTCTGTTACCACAGTAATCTTTAACTATCGGCTATAGCCACAACGTGCCTTGTACACAGAATGTCATATTACTTTAGAAAAGTTCAGAAATTATTTTCTTAAATTTAGGCCCTTACCCCTACGATGCGAAGACGTGTGATGCTATCATAGGCTGATTTCGCATACGTTTTTAACGTGTTATAAGTTTGACGTGTCTTTTTTATGGGGAAAGTAGTAAATAGGCGGAGTTCACATACGTATTTTAATGTGTTCTAAGTTTGACGCTTGTCTGTGCATCTTTAATGTGAGAATAGTAAACGAGTATGTAGGTCACCTAATGTTAGGTCGCTGTAATATAATAATGTTAGCCTATGGGTTCATACAACTTAAAACTTATATATTGAAGTTTTATAAGAGCTCGTATGTAGATGCGTGGCTAATCTCAAAAGTAGCAACCATCTGAGTCTTTAGGGATTGAGATGGTAGTCTCATTTGTAAGTTTAGCCAGCAACAGCATCTTTTGAATTGAAATACAAGGGTTGTTTCATGGCAGGTTATGAGGATGGCAGTGGTACTTCTGCGGTCAAACTATAGTTTTACCACTTGACTGGTAGCAATAAAAGGGTAAGCTAAATAATCTACAGGGAATTCGTGTCTATGAGATATGGGGCCTAGATGCAGATCGCATTTCCACACTGAATAGCGACCGTAATATGAACTAGCCCTCTTATCACCAGCTTCTTCGATCAAACTTTGAAAAGGACTAGGTGAGTTACACTAGGTCAAACGTGGGACTAAAATACGACTAAATTAGGTGACCCACGGTAGGGTAAACGGGACTAAAATAAGAACAAAAAACGTAAAACTTCCAATTTCTCACAATCAGGTAAATAATATGTTAATGTCCGTATTTTGAGATTCAATAACTTGCATATACCAAGAAACGCGCTACAGAAACAAAAATAACTTCAAGGAAGTTCATCTGAATCCTTTAAATTGACCGCCGAGTCGATTTATCATAATTAGTTCGACAGGCACTCCTGTCACGAAACTCACCCGGTTATTTAATAATTAATTAACACCTACCTTCAATGCAACTTGTAGCCAGTAGGTAGTAGCGGATACAACAATATTTAAATACAAATATTTAGTGCTCCTAGAATGCAAAATTTGAGATTTCATCATTTCTATGCCAGGAATTCGAAATACTGCAAAAAAATAAAATGTTATCTGAAATATAAAATAAATCATAGATCTTAAAGTAAACACTACTTAACAACTAACATTTAAAAACCATCCAAGTGAACGGCGACATCGGAGTTGGGGTGGCTCCTGAGGCGAGCCTGGCCCGTGAGGATGCGTCGGCTGCTGGCGGAGTCACGGATGTGTGCGTGAGCGTTCCTGTGACTCCGTCACCTTGTGTTAAGGTGTACACCCGTCAGGTTTTCAGTCGGCCTCGTGGCGGAAGGTACTGGTTTTGGGTTTTCCTAACGTAAAAAAAAATGAAACTGTAAACAAAAAGTTCATCCGTTTGGTCACGTTTGTTAAAAGAAGAAAAGTGACGAAACCACTCCCACCGAAATTTTATATCTGAAAACGAAATTAGGTATATATTACAGTGTACCTACTACAATTAACAGAGTCAAGTTGTCAAAATCCGTGTAACTGCCTACTCATATGCAAATGTGAAAGATAAGATACTAATGAATTACATTTATTCGATGTCATTAGTAATCAATAATATGGTTACGAGGTGTGATTATAACTACAGCTTAGTAGTAAAGATTGTGGTTAAGTTACCGTTCACACTTGACCAGTCCACACCACTAAGGCCTAAAATCCCTTATACTGAGAGGGCACTCGCGCCTAGTAACAAAACAGTTGAAAGTTTTAAACTTAGATAATATAGATAGATAGATACATAGATAGATTAGAACACGTAGTACACACATATAGGGAGTAAGCAATATTATTATGATCATCAACCTGCTAATGTTCCAATGCTGAGCATGAAAGTCGTTTCAGAATTAGAAGGGTTTATTAGAATGGCTATTGTCCATCCCGGCTGCTGACTGCAGATTAGTAGTTAAAACACCTCTGAGAACTATATAAACAATTCAAATTTCGTCATCAAATTTGACAATTATTTTATCATCAGAGCAAAGGATAATTAATAAGTAATTGGCTGACGCAGTAGAGAGTTACACAGAGCAAAAGCAAAGATAGGGGTTAAGATTCTAGTCTTTCACACTATAGTCCCGTATTTCAAATGTTTCGCACGTGCATTTTGGTTTCCTGTTTATGTGCGTATTAAAAATTAATTATCATCTGCTTTACTAATAAAAAGAAACATCGTGGCGTTTAAAGGCGGGTGGTGTTTGCCAATTCGCATTTGGCCAGCGAGGTGGACTCTGGTCTACTCTTTCTCCTTATGAGGGGAGACTACACAATGGGGCGGTAATAGCTTCATGATAATATTAACACACATATCAAAAAGGTTTTACTATAACAAAATATATGATATATATACAATACAAAAGAAACAAAAGTATTTTTATAAAGCAGAGTATTCCAAAATCGACTAATCCCAAAGTCAGTTTTATCCGATTCTGCTTAGATAGGTTTTATCGACAAAGTTAATGTAGACATGTCGTTTGAGTTGCAATCTAGCTTCCCAACTTTTATACGGTGGAATTACAGAGGAATAAAATCAGGAACAGATATCAAAAATTTATAAGGGGCGGGGATAAAATTGTTCCCGTTTGTACCTGGCTGAGTACAATAAAAGGAGATGTAATATTTTGCCAAGTTCCAACTTGTTATGATCATGTGAAAGATATATGAAACTATGGTGATTGTGTAAAGTTTTAAAATCGCGTGTCTGTACCATCTTCGCTTTGAAGTCGAATGTAGCAAGACTCGCTGTTGTACACCGCTTCGCTCACGGTATGAAGTTAAAAGTAAATCGGTATGTGTAGTTTTTTTTTGTATATCCAAAATATTTCAAATCAAAATCCAAATTAACATAAAAATTGTAAAAATAGAGCCGATTTTTTTTGTATATTGTAATATCCAAAAATAGTCACAAATAATTCAAAATTTAGCGCATAAAGAAAAAGTATGAAGGGAACCCGAAAACAAAACCTAGACGTAGGGTAGATAGATTAATGTACCAATAGGACTTGTCAACAAAGTACAAAGTCTCCGCTTAGTTTAGTGATCAAGATCAAGCAACTGGTTCGAAATATCAGCAAATAGAACAGCATTATTCGTGAATACTTTTTACTTTTTATTTAAGTAATTAAGTACCTCATATATAGTACGTACCTAAGCAGTAATTTAAGTTAAAGAACATTTTACTGTGTACCGGATAATCACGATTAATGATTTTTTATATTTGATTAATAATATATTGAACCAGTTGCATGGCTCGTGGTCACGGCTAAACTGCAATGGCGGGTGAAACTGTTGACAGACGCTAATAGTAGGTTAATCTATCTATCCTACGTTTAGTTCGTTTTCTTTTTTTGCGTTCCATATCACGACACTACCCTAACTGTATCTTCCCGTACTGAACTTTGCACTATTTGTGATTTACATATACTGGCAATCAGAAATTAATAAAATTTATAAATTCAGCGCTCATATTTGTTTAAAATCATGTGGTAAAAGTACTAGAAAATTTGACGATCCGCATTGCGTTGTCACCATATCGGTCTCACGCAAACGGTTCTGCTTTCTTGGTCTGAAAAGGCTCCAGCTCCACTTGCTCCATTAATTTAAGATATTATTTCTAAATGACATTTTCATAGATAGACGTCTGTTTTGGAGTTTCTTTCGCCGCCTCTTCTCCAAAACAAAATACCTAACGAGTTGGTGATAGTAGTAACGTTCAAAAAGAGTTCTGTAAACAATCTACTTTGAAAAAAATATATTTTGATTTTTTTCAATGCCTGGTCAGACATTTTTGAGGGTAGTAGAACAAGACGTTTGTACTCCATTTCTTTTATTATTATTCAGCTTACTGAATAGTATAATATTGTTATCAAAATTATCATAATTAATGTTGTACTGATAAAATAAGAACATAATAAAAGTGTTATTGAATTATTATTGAAGAAATATAAACTGGTACATTTTTTTTACTTTATGCTGACACAGCGGCAACTATACCCGACGTGCAGAGTTCCGGGTTTGATTCCCTGTCAAGCAGACATATGTATGTATCCATGGCATCCACAACACAGGGAATCGTAGTGTGGGGCCGTGCGTGTCCAAAGCTTTTTTTATTTATGAAAGCTTAAAGCTCGTGTGATCGCGCCCTAACTCGCTAAGTACGGTCTGCATTTAGCGTTCTTTTTAAACTTTACTCAGCTTTTTGCAGTTCGTGAAAGTTTTGCTTCCTGTAACATTTTACCGTAGAGCGTTTCTACGGGGCGATCACATCGAGTTAATAAGTTCGCGTTTCGATGGCTTCTGCGTTTTAAACTTTTAGGATATGAGATAACAAGCTGAGAAAGGAGACGTCGATTTGGCTAAGTCCACTTTAAGATTTTACCGGATTATGTTGCTTTCAGTAACGGAATTTCCTGTTTCAGGAAGCGTTGTTTAGTATTTGAAACGAGGTCAGATGTAATAAGATGTCAGTTAATACCGTCATTATAGTTAAAAATTATCACACTTTTAGAATGATAAAGACATTATTTAACAATAATAAGATATTGGGAAATGTAAAATAAAGATTTGCTTACATATATATACATTATGTACATGACAGAAAATTTTCATGTTTATGTTTAGAAAATTTATACTGCATATTAAAATTTTATGTAACATTTTCTATCTTATCTCCTTTGCATGTCCTAGTAATTAGATAAAACTTGGAATTGAAAATTAAACCAAAAATCTTTTATTTAGAAATCGATTTTTTTTTATTGCGAAAGAGTAAGAAACGGGCATGCAGGGCACCTGATGTTAAGTGGTCACTGTAGCCCATGGACAACCACGTCCAATCTCAAATAGACCGGAAGTTCTATTTAAAGATGGACGCGGATCCGTTCCTACTCTTGAGGACTAAGATGGTCGCCTCCAGTAATGTGTATCCGGCAACCACACCTCCCCAACCGAAACGCAATACATGAGGAACATGTTGCTTTACGGCGGGTTATGAGGGTGGCGGTGGT
>DWON01008691.1:0-11944 GCA_018251015.1 Phocides pigmalion okeechobee | reverse complement strand
AACATGTTGCTTTACGGCGGGTTATGAGGGTGGCGGTGGTACCGCCCCGGGCGAGCTCTGACGGCTCTACCACCTTTCAAATGTTCCCTGACTGGACTGGACCTGGACTCCCTGTTGACTGTTTAAATTAGGCTTCATTATGACAAGTTTTAAAATATGCAATTTTATGTTACGTTAATAAATAACTAGAATATTACAGTTCACCTCAATAAATATTTTATTAATTTATTTCTAAATAATGAAACCTCCATTTTTGATTCCTTAAGAAGGAGTTTATTAGCATGTGCATACATTTAGAGCTTTAGAAATTTTAATTTATAGCTTGACCTTAACCTTCATAAATATCAAACGTGATGCAATCGGGTGCAGGCAGACCGGCGCGCGACGCAGCGAGATGATTATGTTATAGTGTGCATGCAGTTGAGCGTTTTTATTAAAGGATAACCCGCCGTAAAGTGATTCTTGTATTTCCGGTTGCGGACTACACTTACAAATGGGGATTTTTTTAATGTGAGAAAAGTAACAAACGAGCGAACCACCTGATGTTAAGTGGTCGCAGCCCACAGGCATTCACGTACAACCACAAACACGACCGAAATCCTATCTGAGTTCGAACGTAGACATATTGCTACTACTGAGGACTCAGATGGTCGCCTCGCTACAAAATGTAACTGGCAGCAGTGTACTAATAAAAAAAAACTATTAAAATAATATTTTCAAAAAAATATTAAAAGTAGGAAAACGAGTCAATTAGATGTTTTTTGTAGATTCAAAGATCAACATTTATTTTCCAGTTTATAAACACACAGAAATAAAAAACATAATAAGATGCAAATTTACTTAAATATGCAACATTATTACAATATTCTCATTCATTATAACAATTTTCAAACAATTAGATCCACGTGTTATCGACGCCGCCGGTGAAAAGACGGCTGGGTCATATCTCGCGTCAAGAATTGCGATCCCCTTTTAGATTGTTAAGTTTAGGCTTTTATTATAATTCGTTTTAGATATTCTCATAAGTACGATTATTATTTAATCGTCCAGCAATTGTGAAGGGTGACAGAATTATAGTTACACCGGGGATACAATCGCCAATCCGCCGCGATGCAACACTTGTATCAGTTAGAGAGATATGCAGTTGCCGGACTTCGTTCTTCTTGTTGAGTAGCTCTTTGAAGCGAGGTTGTCATCGAAGGCGTCGGAAGTAGCGACGCAACTACGTATGAGCTCAGATATGACTGCAGTTCTGTGTGCGGTTGTATGTGGATGTCTACAAATCAAATCAAATCAAATCAAATCACGTTCATTTGTATAAGCAGAGGGACATGTTAAGATGATACAGTACAATTTTCTTTTTTTTAAATTCCAATATGCTTTGCCAGTGTCGGCGTACTAGTGATCACGCGATCACTTAATATCACGTCGCCTGTACGCTTGTTTGCTATGTTTTCGCATAAAAAATAGTTTTGAATTTAATTTTAATGAATAATAAAATATTTATGAATAAACTAGCTGCTGCCCGCGCCTTCGTTGACGTAAACTTCAGTTTTCGGGGTTTGCCAGATTTTTTAATAGCAAAAGTTCATGTACTCGCACCCGTAACTTTTCAATTGACGTTTTTTATTGACCGATTGAAATAAAACAAGCGCTAAATCTTAATAGAAGCTTAATGCTATACTTAAACATTAGTGACAATTCCAGCGAAATCTGTTAGGCGATGAGATTAGAATGCACAAACGCACAGACAAACAAATGAAGAGACAAAAATTGTAACAATAATAGTTTTTGTACATATATGTATATTTGTACATAATGTGTTTTGTTCATATACCCTCGATGTACAGACAACGATAATTTACAATTTTATTATTTGTATAGATAGTGGTAATAGGTACATTACCTCATCTTGTTTTATGTACGAATTCATTTATCAAATATTTTTACCTTCACCCAGGGCTGAGTGATGGTGAATGCCATGTGGTTTGCATTGCATTTATTACAATAGTAGGATTTGTTTTATATTGTTTGAGATTCGGGATAAATGGCGACCAACAAACTAAAAAAAACGTTTCAAGGTATTGCGAAATAATATAAAGAAGTACCGGCGAAAAGTTATCTGCAAACTAAGCTCGGCTGAATGTTTTTTCGTGTATTTTTGTAACATGTGATACCGGTTTGAAGAAAAACATGGATTTTTTATGTCTTTTGCTCGAGATACTTGTATTGATGTCGCGGTATGGGCGCCAATGAAAAGCAAATCCGTTATGGAAGTTTACCGCATAGGTTCGGTCAATGGCATGTTCAAGAACGTTCATGAACGTTTAGAATTCTGTATCGACTGGTTGAGAGCTTTTTAGGGTACCGTGGTGAAGTGGCTAAGGAAATTTCCTTTCAATTTCGTCTTGTCTATGTGTCCACATGTCATAGCCATTTTCCTCGAAGGCTACGTATGAAAAGTTTTTTTTATTATTTTATTATGAAAGAGTAAGAAACGGGCATGCAGGCCACATGATGTTAAGTGGTCACTGCAGCCCATGGACAACCACGTTCAATCTCAAATAGATCACAGGTTCTATTTAAGGATGGACGCGGATGTGATCCTACTCTTGAGGACTAAGATGGTCGCCTTGCCGTTAGAGCTCTTTCCAGTAGTCGGTCTGTCTTAGTAACAATTACACACGGAAATCCAGAAGTTAGGTTTGAGGGGAGGTACCACTACCGCTACTATGATCCGCCGTGACATAACAATTGTTTCAGTTGGAGAAGTGAGGTTACCGGCTCGAATTATACTATACTTAGAAGCAAGTCTAGCTTATATTAGACTTCAGGAATAACAATGCATCTAGGTATGAGATCAGAAAGTACTTCAGTCCTGGCTGCAGCAACTTCGTAACAATTTCCCTGCGGCTACAACACTGCTGTATAATTATGGGCACGACGCGCTTGCGGCTCCTACACAACTGTGTTGTAGCGACAAATTTGTATGGATTACAGGGGAACAAAAGTGCTGTTTTTACGTCGGCGCTACAAGACTGGCGGGCATTACGTCTGTGTATTCTTAGAGGATACACAGATGCTAAAAATACAATATTTCTGTAATTTGTCGGCGTATCTTCAGTATAATCAATTAAGCTCCAGTTTATAGTCGCCTCCCGCAATACTGACCCGACCATATGTATCCGCGCTGCAGGGAAAGTGTTAACTAATTTTGTTATTCTTCTTATGTAAAAAAATTGTTAAGATCCTTAAACTCAGATGATAATCCGTTTTGACAAAGAGCTTTCTAACAGAACCGATCCGGCACCGATCCAGCCCCGATCCGGCACCAATCCGGCACCGGTATGCATTGTAATACCTATGTGCGTACTTAGTTTTTTTCCAAAGAATCCTGCTCTATTGAATACGCTTAGGCATATTTTATCTGCGTCAAAGGAAACTCAAAAATATTAATTTTAATTAAACTGAAAAAATAACATGTTTAACTACATTAAGAGATGCTTATTTCCCTTAAATATTTTTTTATTTATATTGTATAAAAAATATTTAATTTAAATTTAAACTTAACTCCAATACAAAACTTTATTTCCTATTCTTCATCCTTACGGGTTGTTTTTTCTATAAAAAAAATAAATGAAATCAAACGAAAAGTATAATTTCGTAACAAAAAACTAATTTTACAAATAAATTAATAAAAGACTGAGTATGCGATTACAAACCATTAAAAACGAGACCAAATTGTCAAACTCCTCCTTTTTTGAAGACAGTTTAAAAATACATTTTATTCTCCGATTCTCAAATAAACCAGTTGGTGTTATGAAGGTTCGAATAGGTATTTATTATTAGATTGTTTCGTTCTGTTTCGGCACATAATCACCTTCGTATTTTGTGTTTAAAGGTAAGCCCACAAATCATACAGAAATATGGTAAAGATCAACCACATTCTAAGAAGTCAATAAAAAATTATTATTTTGGTAGGGAACACGTTCACTTGTGTGTAAAAAAATATATTCATACACATACATTCATACATTTTACGAGGGTTTATATAAATATAAAAAACAGAAAATTGGTATCTTAAAAAGTACACATAAAGAAAATTATCCTAAATGACCATTAATTTCTTTTCAAAGAGGAACATAAGTATATGTTATGTTAAGATAATAACTATAAGTATTATCTCAAAATAAGTTACTTTTACTCTGTAGTAAAGTATAGTTATATATATATAAAGTATAGTAAATTGGAAAACATTGGGTAAAAATGGGACTATTCTGTTTACAGTTAGAATACGTACCAGACAGTACAGCCGCCTCCCCGGCCGCTACGATAGCCAGGCATATCAATAGAGCACCCATCACAGCACAAACAATGTTCATCCGTTCTTATTACGAGCTAAAAGCTTCGTCCGTCACTGCGAACTCGTCCGAGATCGTGTCAACCGCAAGCATCAATATGAACTAAACCTTGGCCGTAGCGTGCGAAGAAATTATATTGAAACCACTCTCCCACTATTACGGCGTGATCTTGAATCTAATTAGATAAATAATCTTATGGTAAACAAGGCTTACGTATGCGGCTGTGCCCGTATACGAGGGTACGAGTTTTTTCACTGAATCCCTAAGTTTTCATGCATCGCAAAACTGCTAGAAAGGGGAATCGAATGCTAGGAGGAGAGCCAGACATTCTATGACGTTGCATCTGATAAAAAGAGGTTTATGGTTATAAGGTTATCATTAGTTTTAAACCACATAAAGGCTCTATTAGTTGTTGTCCAAACCGGCGCGGGTGCGTGCAGCCGAGCGAGCTCGGGGAAAGGCAGTGGGCGCGTGTTCTCAAAGTTGTCCAGACGAACAGGGGCGAATTATAGCGACACTTTTAAGACAATACATGCGTGCGTCATGTTTCTTTTATATAAGAAGAGTAGTGAACCAGAATATTGAGATCATACTGTGTATTCGCTTCGGTTTGTGGGCGGCCTCAAACTACCTCAAACAAGACTGAAGTCCTATTTGAGATCGAATGTAGTATATGTATTTCTACTCTTAAGGACTAAAGTAATCGCTTCGCTGGTAAGTGTAGACGACAACCGCGTCTATTCTACCGAAACATAAAAACGTTACACGGCGGATGATGAGGACTTCGGTTATACCTTACCTGTCAAGTTATGTACTAGGTAATTACTTGTCAAAATGTCTGTGGTTGACAGGGAAACAAGCGGAATGAAAAATCTAAGTTAAATTTCTATGTATTAAGAAAAGACTAGAACTGCTCCAAGGCGACCATTTCATTGCATATCCCTTTCGTAAAGACCACGTATCACTACGATCGTATAACATAACAAGTTAACACTTTAATTGCGGCGCGCATATATTACACCGAGTCAGGGTAGCGAGAGGCGAACCTAAGCTGGAGCTCTTTTGTCTAGACTGAAGATGCGCCGACAATTCACTGAAATATTGTATTTTTAGCATCAGTGTAGCATCGACGAATACACAGACGTAATGTCCGCCTTCAGCCTTTTAGCGCCGACGTAAACACAGCACTTGTTTAGTCCGTAATCTAAATAGATTTGTACGTACAACAAAGGTGTATAAGCCGTAAGCGTGTTACACCAAGTAATGCACAGCAGTGTTGGACGCTGCAGGGTAAGTGTTATTAAATCATTGCATTTGTGTGCATGTGCATGTGCATGTACCTGTACGTGTGTTTACAGACATTACGACCTTGGACTTGGACGCAATAAATACGCGGTGCATGACAGTCGAGTCTTTCCCGTCGCTTGTTAACAGACTCAAAATGCTGTCTGGATTTATCGAGGTTAATAAATTAAAAAGGGCATACAGCGAACTAGGATTAAGCGCCTTTTTATGTTGGTAAGGCAAACGAAGGTGCAGGCCATCTGATATGACACGGTTTTGGGCATTCATCTAAAACCTCAAACAAGACTGAAGTCCTGCCTGACGTAGGGCATACATATATTGCTACTCTAAGGACCTCGCTTAGTTCCTTTGTATTGGTCATATTGTAAAAGCATTAGAGCACTAATGCAATTACGTTTACACATTTGTAGCGAATTGAAGTAGAAATGTATTTGAGTTATTTGACTTTTGTATTTGGGGCCCTTAATAAAAGCTGGAACCCAAAGCTAGAGGGCCCTGAACCAAACTTCCCGGTAATTGTATAGAAAACACCGGCTTACACAATAATTTTTATATTAGTTTTTTTATATGTATAAGGATAAATTGCTGATATTTCGAACCAGTTGGATGGCTCTTGGCCACGGTTAACTGTTTATCTTTAGCCTTATGTGCTTGAGTTTAGCCATCACCAGGAGGAATACAACTGATTCGAAATATCGGCAATTGAAAAGCGTTAATCGTGAGTACTTGTTACATGATAAAACGTATAAATTCCGCGATGATATTAGTATGACACAATAATTACTTAGAAATGATCGAAGACAATAAACAATGATATGAGAAAACCCATAGAATTCTTCTAATCTACTGGAAGCGAAGCTGTCCAGTACAGCCGGAACTATCTGATCAGGTTGAGACCAGATCTACAAACAATCATCTTCATATTGTACTCTTCAGTGAAAAATTCGAAATCACATATTTTTTTTATCTATTTATTAAGTTATTTATACTTATCAATAAATGTTACTTTCAATTTAAATAAATTTGAATGGAATGGATAAATCTCTCATAATGTGACGAAGTTAAATTAAAGGCTATCAAAAAACGCAGCGCAGAAATTTATTACTTTATTACTTTTAAGTTATTTTCACTGCCCTTGTTTCATATAAATTTTAAATGTCGCTAACGATCATCATGATATATTGTATATTATTATGTATAGTCTGCGATTAATATGCAAATGTACGTAAATTTTTTAAAAGGTAGGAGAATGATATTTCCACCGGGGAGTTACCACCATCGCCTTCATAATCCGCCGTAAATCATTACTTGTGTTTCGTATCTACGTTCGAGCTCAGATAGGATTTCAGTCGTATTTGTAGTCGTACGTAGATGTCTATGGGCTGCGACTACTTAATATTAGGTGGTTTGTATGCTCGTTTGCCACTCGTCTCACATGAAAAAATAAATAAATTATCATCTTTTAAAGAAGCTTTTATTAGTTGTTTGAGATAAAAGCGTGTATACTCTTTTCTCACTTGCTGTTAAAATGTAAATTGATGTAAATGAGATTTGTGCTAGTAAAGGCAGGAATTGGTTCATGATGAATGTGGTATTTAGTAATCAAAATATTTTTATTCAAATTTGATTCTTTGCAGAAAGCGAATACGGTTACAGCTCGCCATGTATGATGTGACCTTACATAGTTAATATTCAAGGACACCTATTTTATCATTATTATCTAGATAATCAACTGTCCATATATTTATTACGTGGGAAATCGATCCCGGAATTCATTAGCGAGTATCGTGGCCTTATGGTGACGAGGCAAAAGCGTCATTTCTTCCACACCATGAAAAAATATTACTAAGTTAACAATACCTTTTCGACATCAGTAGTTTCCACTCTATTGTATGCTATGGGAAAATTTATGGTTCCTGCGATGTTCGGTCACGCAATGTTACTGCGCATACTGGACTCGCTTCAAGTAGGAAGTATAAAATACATCTTCATTTTTTGTAACAGAACATCTTTGATAAAATAAAGCTTCTAAGTGAGTTTCCGAGCGCGCGTGAAGAGTTCTGTTGTCAGGTATGTATATATCATATGGTAATCACCAAAATAAAAGTGAATAACATTTATTCAAGCAATATTAATTATGATTTTCTTCATGAGATACTGTGATTTTTTTTCAAAATTTACTTTCATAGTTTAAACAATTTTAAAAATATAAGGTTCTCACTAATTATACACAAAATATAAGTAAATTTGAAATTATTTTTATTTAAAATAGATCATTTACAGAGCTCTTTTTGAACGATAATAAACTACCACCGACTAATATAGTGTTGTTTTGGAAAAAGGGAGGCGAAAGAAAATTATTATTTTTCGGAAATTAATAGTTTCCGACAAAATGGTACAACATATAGAGAAACAGACATAACGAAATGAAAAAATACTTTTCTAGCCATTCGGCTACAGTACCCTAAAAAAGAGAACAATGACTGACCATTAGCACTAAACTTATTGTATTATTTAATAATAAAAAAACATGGCTGTAAAAAAACAACATGTACGTCAATTAAATATTAATTATTAGTATGAATTTTCACAGGTTTAATGAACTTGGGCCTTGCTTAAATGTTGTTTGTAGTAGGTATAATTATTGTATTTTGGTGATATTTAAAAAAATATTCCCGCGTTCGATCGACGCTGCTTGAGAAGGATGGTTCCTATCTCGCGTAAAAAAATGCATAGCTATTCAGTATGGAATTACGGTTATATATAGCATAAACTCTGGCTCTCTACAGATTGTTTAGATAAAGCCTTAAATCATAATTAGTTTTAAGGTGTTCATTGTAAATATTGATTTAATATTCAAAATAATAAATTCATATTTTTTATCTTAAAAATAACAATTTATTAGCGATGTTAAGTCCACTGCAGTCTGTGGTCGTCCTCGGTATTCATATATTTATAATTTAAACCTAAATAGATGCAAAACTTTGACTTTGATACGACCGCTAACCAGCCAAATTGGCAAGCTATAGAGGATAACGAACAATATTCAAATTACAGTATTATATTAACATAATTAATTAACGATTATATAACAATGAACATTTTATGTACATGTAATTATAATAAATATCTAACTTAAACAATCCACAAAATCCTCGTGCCCAGAAGGCGTAGCAAGTAAGCAAGAGCAAGTTAAAATCAAATAAAGACAGGGAATGATTTTTCGTCAATTTATCAATTTATCAATTTATCAAAGAGCATTTGCATGGTTTACCTTTTTGTCAGTCGTTCTGGTTTTCTTTATCTGAGAAGAATAGAGAAAGACCGATATGCGACCTCAAATAAGATTGAAGTCTTGAGGACATGTTACATAGTCAACCATGTAATCAGCGACCAGTTAACGCCCGTCTAACCCTATCGAAAGATGATGGTGATCGGATCTGTGCTTCGGCTATTGCTGCGTAAGCACCGGGTCCTCACCTTCCGCCTGATTCAGGTGCTCTCGAGATAGGGATGCTTCAGGAGTTACCTGCATCAAAAGGTTGAGAGGCTAAACTCGGCACGTGCCGTATGTATTAGCGCAACAGACACGGTCTCGGCGTGGCCGACTTTACCGATGACTCTCTTCGAAGATGTAATGTCGCAGAAGATGAGTCGCCGCCGTATTGGAGTGTCCTAGAGTTGATAGCGTGCTAGGTCTTCAGCACGCCGCCATTGATGTAGTAGTTAAGTTCGACGAGGCCGGAGGCTACTGGCAGAGGCGCGGAGTGGCCGAACATCCATAAGGTTTTTAGTCAGTTGGATTCCAACATAACCTTCCACCTGCCCTGCGGCGGAAGGTAGTTTTCTAAGTCTCTTGGCAAAAAACCACACGTGTAATAAATTGAATAAAAAAATAAAACAAGCTTTTATTATTGTAATAATAAAAAAGGAACGAGAAGGTAAAAACTAATTAATTCGCATTGAAAACATACTTCCTAACATTAAAACGATAATAAAATTAATGTGTCTTTGTACATTGTAATTACATATTTTCAAACTTTGAGACTTCATACTAACTGTCCGCGACTTCGTCCGCGTTTATTTTATATCATTCTAAAATAAAAGTTACTCCTTATTTCATCGGCCATCTGCTAGTGAAAGCCCCGTCAAAATCGGTTCTGCGTTCCAGAGATTAGTCGTAATAAAATTGTAAGACAGACAAAAATTGTAAAGAATGTTATTTTGGTAAATGTACCGTGTAGACATACACATACATTTAGTAAAAACATTTAGTAAAAATATAATTTACTAAATAGTTATTTTAATATTAAAAACCAACACTCGAAGTTTATTTATTTGTATAGATATGAAAAATTTATGGACACAACTCAGTCTCAAGTTTTCACATAATAGGTTACACCCTCTTTCCCCTCTTGCTGTTAAAATAACATGTTTTTTTTATGTGAGAGGAGCAGTAAACGAGCATGCAAACCACCTGATGTTAAGTAGTCGCAGCCCATAGACATCTACGTACAACCACAAACATGACAAAATCCTATCAGACCTCGAACGTAGATACGTTGCTACTCCTGAGGACTAAGATAGTCGCCTCGCTTCAAAGTGTAGCGGGCAACTGCACCTCTTCAATTGAAACACAAGTAATGCGGTGGATCGTGAGGGCGATGGTATCTCCCCGGTCGAACTATAGTTCACCACCTTGTATATACACCCACCTTGTATATACACCCAGCGTGCAGGTAATCTGCTACTGTGTTCACATTAAATAGCAGTGTTTCCCGCGACAAAAGAAGGTACGGTGGACTGTGAGTATGCTTGTCACCAGGGGTCGGCAACCTGCGGCTCGCGAACCGCATGCGGCTCTTTGAATGAAAAGTATTGGCTCTCCAATTCCGTACACATAAATATTTTATTGTCAAATCCCTCAAAATGTACCCATATATATAACTATCTATTTTAGATTTTGTATTTATATCAAAAACTATAGTTATTATTGTTTTAATATTATTATTATTTTGTAACTAAAATATGTTTTCTGCTGAAACAACTGTAAGTTTTTATATAAATACTAGCCGTGGCTGCGACTTGTACGTATTTTTTTAAATAAATGTAGTGTTAGTTACTCCTCATAACAAAAGCTATCTGCCAGTGAAAGTCGTGTTGAAATTAGAAAATAAAGACAGACACAAAATTATAGAAACATATTTTAGTGGCTCTTTAAAATATAGGAAAATTGGCTCTTTCATCTTAACGGTTGCAGACCCCTGCTCGTCACAGAATGAGCAAATGTCACGGTCTCGATTCTAGTACACTCGTTGATAAGTTTAAAAATAAAACTAGTTAGGGTAAAGGCCCGGCAGCTCACACTTACGCGAGATCGCTTCCTACAATGAACATGTGATACACATATGTATGTACATGTTTCACTTGCAACTACATTTAAAACACAGAAGAGTCGCATGTTAGTAATGGTTCCTACGACTCAACGAATCGAGGAACTTTAAGAAACACGTTATTGATTTTAGGCTGACGTCAAGAAATGGAAAAAAAATCAAAAAATAAAGAAAAAAGGGTAAATTTCCTGTTTGGACTCATTTAAATTTAAACCCAAAATGCTATCTCTCAAAATTAAAATTTGTGGGAAAAAAATTAGGATTCAATTAAAATTAGGATTGTGTAATGTATTTATATTATTGTTGTAAATGATATATGAATGTTGTTTGTCAGTTAATATGACGTGCTAAAGCTACATTACACGCGGTTACGACTACAGTTATAATCAAACTAGTCATCAGCTTTTATAAGCTCGGTCGGACATAGAATTCTGCGATTCTCAGAGGACAGATAGTTGACATTAATTAAAAAAAGCTTTTCTGAGACTTAAAAAATGTGTAGTACTCTCGACAAAGGTTAGAATTTGAAAAACAACTTTAGCTTCAAAATAATGTATTAAAGCACCACAGTTTTATATTTACATTTGCCATAAAAATTGTTCCAAATCTCGTGCGGAGATTGAAAATCTCTGTCCTTCAACTTTGTAAGTTATGTTAAATTGTTTCTAATTCGAATGCGAGAACATGAAGGTCTGATTCTCGTCTCCGTCGGGGTTACCTCAGCCTCTTCGGGTGGGGAAACTCGGGCCTCAAAATAAACCCTCTTTGACTGGTCCTGTATTCGGGATTGCACCCTGGCCTTACTTTCATAGCTCTCACTCACTGTTAAGTTGGGGGCTTGGGAAAATCTCTCCGCTACGCTCAAATTCCGCTGCATTCGCCGTC
>DWON01008690.1:0-11945 GCA_018251015.1 Phocides pigmalion okeechobee | reverse complement strand
GGTAGTTATCATTTTCGCTCAAGCCGTCGCATAGTTCGGATCTCTCTACAACAACGTTACGCTGCCCGAGCAATATACGAAGATAATCGAGTATTCTTGAAGTTTTCTTAGGAATATCTGAACATGAGTCGTCAAGTAAAAAATTGTGACGCCAGATAGGCTTACGTCACACCATCTCTCCGATATATATATATATATATATATATTAGATTAGATACAAATCTATCTAATATATATATATACATAGATACAAAATAAAAAATAAAAAATGCTCAGTAGAAGAATATTTATCCCGGAAACTTAACGCATAACTTCTGACTTATCGTCGTCAAGCACTACAATAAGCCATAGAACGATTAAAAGGAAACTTGACAAAAGTAAACTCACTTCGACGTCGTGGTCCACGACCACTTCACGAAACGATTGTTGCACAAAGCAGTCCGTCGCCACTCATCTGCCGTGGTAACATTTGTTGCTCAACAAACATGAGGATTTTGGAGCGATATGGATATACTCGTATACTGATTTACATGCACTCACAATTTTTTCACAAGTTTGAGGAGAATCATCAAAACGTTTAAACATAAGATTTGTAACTGCGTGAAACGTACATGAAATGTCATGGTTGAGCCTATTTCGATGGTAAATTATTTGGTATCTATTGTCAAGTGTTAAAATTACAAGTTTAGCTTATACGAAAAAGACGAAGATTCTTCTTTTTAATTTAAAAAGTACTGGAAATTAATTTCGTATTTTTGTCCGCCTTATTAAACTCAGGCTAAATACTGGTCCCCTAAAAAGCCATCAGGACGGCGACGTGAATGAATGTAACAATGAATGGTTCATTCAAAAGAACTTTCGTCCAGTTCTTTTGGGAGAGGAACGAGTTTGGCTGAACGAGCTGCACTTACACGTACCACACAATGGTTTAAAACATTCTTATAGCCATTCAAATGTATATTATTTCAATGAACAAAAACTAAATAATGAACTCAGGCTTAACATTATTTTGATTGTTTTAAATTTCCCATAAAATTTTGAAGCTGTCTTTAAATAAATGTTTTTCTATAAAAGAAGATATTGCAAAAAGTTGCATATTTATCAAGTCATTTATAATTATTGTGTTTCTATCTGCCAGTGTGCAATGAACTACATATATTACGGGTTTGATTCTCGACAACGGCAGTGGTTGACTTTGAGCGCTTAAGTGGGTCTTGACATCTTTAAGTGAGGAATCATAGTGTAAGGTTATAAAAGAAGTGTATGGCTGTCAAGAGTACATCGACGCTTTAGTTGAACGTAGGCATCGACACAACAAATACAACACATAGGAAGTAAGTAAAATCAGATCTGTAATGCAATCGGAATCCTGGTAGCTCGGCGATCATTAGCCTCGACCTGTAGTAGGAAGCGCTGCGTCTGCATGAAAAACTTGACACTGCACTTTATTCATTACCCGCTGGCGTCCAATAAGATAATCCGCAGCCGATGGGCAGCTTTGGCCAGCTGCATTATTCATCCGGCGGCGGGCGACGCGCAGAATTCCTATGATCTGGAAATTGAGCAGTTAAGCATGTTGCGGGTATAGATGGTCAATTTCCCCCCGTTCGAATGCATTTGCGATTAATTCAAATATTCGATCGCCACGCCGGATTTCTTGCGGCGGCATTGTTGCGTTTTTGTGAGCCGGATTCTCGAAGACCGCCTGCACAGCTGCCACCAACGAGCTCGGTGCCCAACTGTACGCTTGCACACTTGCGCTCCTTATTAATATTAAATAAATAATTGGCATTTCCGATCTCCACTGGCTCGACAATTATTTTGAGAATTGCTGATCTTATAAAGTTAATACGTGGCAGGTGACTGGGAGCTACAATTTGTAGTGAAACATGCGAGCACTTTCGTTTTAAAGTGGGTTGAAATGAACAAAATATGGATGACACTAGTGGCTTCATGTTTATTTTGGTTTACAAAATTGTACAACACTAGGCAGTTAACTAGTGAGTAAGGAGTAGGCACTACACTTTGGTACATTTTTTACAGTTGTGGTTAATATAATAAGTGTTATGTCACGTTATATTTCAAGTGAATAAATGTTGCGGCAACAAAGTTTACATTACTGCTTATTAAAAATATTATTTTCGTAATTTTTTAAGTTATGTTGGTCAGATTTAATTATACTTTAGGGATTTATTACCTATTGATTGTTTTTTATAAACATTACGTTTCATGCAGCACTACTTCCACATGCAACTTTTGATTTGTGGTATCGTTGGCATAATACCAAGAACAGAGCTCCCAGTAGGAATATTATAAATGCAAACCTGAAAATATAAAACTAAAAGGGATTGCAATAGGGAATGCAATTAATTACGCAGAAATTACTATTTGGTTCCTTAATCTAGTGTAAATCTTAAAAAAAGATATTTGGAAATTGCAATTCTAAGGTTGTAAAACAGTTTGAAAGAAAAAATCTGTAATAACATTAACGATTTCTAGGCGGTAATTTTACAATTGATGCAAAGGTAGGTATCAATAATCGTAATTCCAGAGAATGTCCTTCAAATTAACTGTGAGGGAGAAATGCAAATGCAAAACGATTTTGTTGATCCAGTGTTTTGCGTACGGCAAACGGTGTAGCGGGCGGCAGGCGGCGGGCGGCGGGCGGCAGGCGGCGGGCGGCGGCCCCCAGCGCCGTACCACGAAGCGCTGCAGATTCTTCGAGTGGATGTTTTGCGAGTTTCCGCGGAGCGCCGTCGGTCGCCGGCTGCCTACCACCGCGACCACCGGCGACCGATACCAATACCTATACTATGGCATTCAATCTGAATTACGTAAAAATATACCAAATATATTACACATGCTTACGATTAATATACTTCTCCACGTCATCCTCAATATTAGATCCTAAACTTTCTTTTAGGTAAGTGTTTACTAGATAATGAATCAATTGTATCTGGGAAGGTAATTTGAAAAGTCATACTTTGTTGAAAATGACCATAATGAATAAATTAAAACAGATTAATACCTTAGCGATATGAATTACTTTAAATGGGCTTGAACACTTCAGACCTCCGTCGCTGAGTACACTTTATCGATGCTTCAAATAGCCGTTAATTAAGTAAAAGACGATATTACATGAGCGGGTATTAAATATGCACCTTAAGTATTGTTGTACGGGCATTTGCGGCGGGCGTTTATGAATGACTGCATAAAGTATAGAATTTGTAGGCGTTCTAATTATAATGTGTGGTTTTTCTTGTAATGTATGTAATGTAATGAGTCATAAGCGTGTATATTATGATTACATAGAAGTTTTATAGAAACTATACAATGTAAACCGCCTCTACGTCTAATTGTATATAAATTATTTTTTGCATTGCAAAAGGTCTAGTTGCCTTAATCCTAGCAACTCAGTCTTAATTGATTACAAGTGGGACTTCTGTTCTACATAAAGTAAGTTACATACGTATTGAAATATAAGTACCACTGACCATCAGATAAACAGTCAATAGATTGGTGCTATAGGAATTCCGTCATATGATTACACATTGTACTTGTTAAAAAAATACAATTCATAGTCACATTTAGCGAGAGTTATCTAAAGTATTTTTAAAGTAACGATCTGCATATCTAAAGATACAATTAGCATATTTTAGTATTGATGAAATTAAATCGATTAGATTATATTGCTTCCAGCGACTACAATCAAAATTCCAGTCATTTAAATTTTAAATAAAAAAATTGGTCATAGCCTGCTTGAACTTAAGGTACTAAGAAATAATATATATGAATATAATCCTACATTCTTACGCGATAAGAATAGCAAACGAGCATGCAAGCCATCCAAATACAAACAAACATACAGGCTGAAGTTCAATTTTAGCTCATACGTAGATGCGTTGCCAGTTCTGAGGACTAAGAACAGCAAACGAGCATGCAAGCCACTAATGCTAAGCCACTAAACCCATGCAGGAGGAACATGGTTGTTTCGCTTCTAAGACAGAAGCCACACTCCTACAAACGAAATACGAAACGAAACAAGAGTTGTTTTGACGGCGGATTATAAGGACGATGGTGGTTCCTCCCGATCAAATTATAGTTCTACTAACCTTTCATTTTACTTGTATACTTCTCTATCATCAGATCCAGGTCATAATCACCATCTGCAAGACTCTTTAGAAATTGAAAGGGGTTGAATAAGACTAATAATAAGACGCGTCTGCTGTAAATTGTTGAGCAGCTGGGAACTCTGCCGGTTGTCGTGGTAGCAGCATCGGATCATGATTACCATAACTTAATCGGAGTTGTTTAGCGTACAAAATTAATAAAGATAAATTCGCATGGCATTTATTCCATGTTAATTTTCACAGAACACGTTTTGAACTTCTTACAGTATTCTCTTTGAACGAATCCATCAATTCGTTATATTATATGTATGAATGAAAATATCTTTATAATTATGAAAAATAGCCAATCATTGAAAGTATAGTTAATCACTATCGAAACGAAACATGTTTTTTTAATAAAAAACTTACAAATCTCTGTTTTTATTTTGATAGCATACACACATTACAAAACACATTAGTAAAAATGCAACATGCATATTTTATGTTATATGTGTGGTTAATCAAACAAAATAATCTTATCTACTAGTCGGTTAATAGACAGAACTCGCAAAGTTTATTTTAAAATTATGCGCTGGTTTTTATTCTTCAGAAACGTAGATTTATTTTAATTTCTCTATAACCTATGTATATCCTAGTATAAGCGGTGCAGTTAATCTGTATTGCTTACACGGTGGGAATTAAATTAAATATGCTTATGTCGGAACTCTCCCAGAACTAGAGCCGAGCCCCGTCCAGCTGGCTCGCGTGCTCTGTGATTAAACAATCAAATAATCATATTAATCACCCAGCGCCCGCGGCCGCTCTCCCCGAACTGAGCACCAAGTGCAGAAGGACAGTTACGTACTAAATATCCGAATCGTATATTTATTTTTATGGATAGCATATGACAATCAAACGAAAGTATAGTCCGTTTGTTGAATTTATTCAGCTTCTTACAGGCGCAATCGATGTATGACAATATCCAATAAATGGGTTCGCTAGTAACACATCGCACCTCTAGAACGACAGTAACCTAACTACGAAATTCAAGTTATAGGAAAAGTTGAAATAAAGTGCGTATGAATCAAACTCATTTTGTTCTTAATTTCAAAATAGGTCACTTCTTTCTTTCTTAAGGAACAACATGTTCCTATTGTAACGAGATAGGATATAAGCATCAGAGGGATATAAAATGGTCATAGCCATTTAAATATACGATATACGAATATAATAGTAAGATGTTCATATGCTTTTATAAATGGTGGTGATACTATTTTGATACGTGCGCTGCTGATGGAGAGGTATGGTTGCCGGCTACACTTGTAACCGAAATGACCGTTTTCAACGACGGGTGCAGCAAAATATCTAAGTACGCAGGACTTTAGGTATGTATGAGTTTGGTTGTGGGTGTCCATGAGCTGTAGAGTCTCCACAACGTCAGGTGCCAATCACGTTTATTTCTTACTCTTTAAAAAAGTGCTGTAGATTATTCGCACGCTAAGTTAGGGGGTATTGTATGTTATTGAAATACCGCGCGACCGAAATAGTCTATCGCAGGTAGAAGATTGGCCGAACATTACATACGATTGTGTTTGCCGCAAGAAGCGGCAGGAGAAGCCTTTCCACCTTTCTAGTGAAGGGCTAATGATAACAAACAATTGTTACAAATTTACTTTAGACTTTCTCTGTAGAAAATGTAGTAGATCATAAGGAACCAATAATAAAAAGCAATTTAAGGAATGAAATAATTTTTATGGGTTATAAATATGGTAACCGGATTGACATCGGTGGAAGCTCTCAATTGGTTGGAACAGTTATGCAAGTGCAGCAACATTTGTTCCTTGTGATTTCGTTGATTGTTGTTTATTGGATTGTATGTATTTTATATAGATTTGATTAAGTGTTACTAAACATATCTACATAAAGATTGAATTCTTCAATTTGCATAATCACGTACATAACAAACGAGTGATGAACTCTTTAGCACAACATACGATTTTTATGATTCTATGTGTTGAAAAGGAAGGACATTCCAACGGTTTAGACTGTCATTGCCGGAGTGACATTATAGTCATATATTTTATTATTAAATATATTATATCAACACAAGGTAGATGCTTCATGTAAGCTTTTCTTATAATTAATATATTAAACCTGGACACGGAGACACCGCCACAGAAGGATAAGACGCCGTCATTTCACACAAAATGAAGCGACCACAAAAGTCCACAGAAGTAGCAAAGCATCCATGACCGACCTCAGGTGGGACTCTTCGTCTTCATAGATTTGGTTACATATGTTCATGGGCGGCAGTGAACACTTACCATCAGGTGGACTGCGTGTTCGTTTGCTACTTGCATTTAGTATAAAAAAATGTGAACTAAATTTCACAGTAAGGTAATATTATTAAGCGTGCATTACCCTGTACAGGTAGGTACTGTAATAAACGATTAAAAGATGCATAGAAACTATAATGGCGGGCCGGTGGTGCGCTGCAATTTCCATAGCTGTGTGGTTACGGCGGGTGCTTTATTGTTATTAAACTAAATCCAATCAGCTGGCCTGCGCCTGCGCCTGCGCCGCTTCGCACCGGCTAGGGATGGAGCTGCCTTGTCGATATACATTTTCTCATTCTTGATTTGAATTCATACATTAGTGAAATCCAGTTTGAGACTATAAGTTAAGAAAGTTATAATTTATATATAATACAAATCATTGTTATGAAGCAAATGATCATACAACTTTAATAAAATATTTTTGCATAGAAAATAGTGTTGAATTTCAGTAAACTTAAAAGATTTTCAGTTAAATTGTAGTGTTAACACTTACCCTGCGGCGTACAACACCGCCGTGTACCGCGCGGCGTGTGGATTACGGGCGAATGAAAGTGCTGTGTTTATGTCGGAGTTACAAGACTAGGGACGGACATTACGTCATTGTATTCGTAGACGATACACAGATGGTAAAAAATACAATATTTCAGTGAATTGTCGGCGCATCGTCACTCTAGAGAAATAAGTTCTAGTTGAATGCCTCCCGCAAGGCCGCCTCAGTGTAGTACATTTGTCGATAACATGGTCGGAACGTCGCTGCGGAGGAGCGCGGGGCGGAGACGCGCGCGCAGCGGCCGCTCGCTTTAATAGTGATCGCGACCTGCGCCCGGCGATTGCATAATGACGGCCCGCTAGGCACCCCGCGCACGTCGTGGCACATTGCTATTTGCTTTACTAATTGTATGCATTACCTTTACATTGCAACTGGAAAATTAAATTTTACGACTTTCATGCAAATTGTCCACAGCGACTATGACAAGATTAGAACATGTCTCATCAATACAAATGTATATCATTAATAGCTAATGACTAAAATGTCTAATTAAGAAACGTTAGATTTAATATAATACCTTAATAATATGTACGTCCTTGAGGACCCAACGATGGCTGGGAATGAAGATGGCTAAATATATCGGTCCGAACTCATTTGCGTGCGCCGCAGACAGTAATTTGTCTTCGATTAGAATATTATTAAAAAGCACATCATTTCGGCGACACCGTGCCTCCGCGCTGTGTTATTATGCTCCTCGCGGACCTGCGGATCCGTCGGACATAATGCTCGTACGCAAATCGTCTCCCCGGATAAAAATAATTGCACCCGCCACCACCGCCATTATCTCAAACTATACACAATTACTGTCCAGTGCCCAACACTGATATACCATTGTCTATATGAATACAACGATAAATATTACCTGTTCGTAATACATCGAAGGTTTTTTATGTATCTGTGTGAAAGAATTCAACTGAAGCGAACAATAGGTATAAAGCGTTATAATATTTTGTAAAACGATTATACGGAATGAGATACGTCGTGCTCATTACAATATTAATCAATGCTTTCACATCCAGGGCCGAGATAAATAAAATCGATGCAGAATAAGGTTTAATATTAGTTGTGCAATACTAATGCGGGGGTTAATACCGACAAATGATAGAGTAGGAGACAGTACTGGCTCTAACGATCTGAAAATTCGGTCTTAGTCACGCATCCTCTATTACCGGGGAGCCGGGGACGGGTGATTACGCGGCCTAATGTTTATGTGCTTACCGGACTACGAATTGTAACTATGATTTAATAAGCAGGTGGGTACATTCATTGAAGTTACAATTGGACTGTAGAATAAGTTGTATTGCTTCAACTGTATTACATATTTTAATGGGACTTAATATTTAAAATAATAATATGAAATATGATACTACATGGGTAGCGGTGTTACCATGAAGTACCAAAAATGTAATATGATGTCGAAAATAAACGAAGACACAATTTACATACAAATTGATGGTGCTGTGACCTACCACAATGTTGTGATCGCAGTTGAGAAAATAACATAAAAAATATTTTTAAATCATAAGGCTTAAGCGGTTTCGTCGTCGTTTACAATATTCGCATTTTGCGGAGAACAAAGGGCGTAATTGAGATCGAGGCGATTTGCATAATGCGTGCGCCGATGTCCAGGCATGAGCCGCACCGTAGCCGCGCCATAGCCGCGCCGTGGCTAATTACATCGTAACCTCAAACTGAACTTGGAGCGAAGATAGCTGATAATTCGCTTTATTTTCCTCTAGTCATTGTGAACCGATCCACATGTATATTCTTGTGTAATTTGGAGAATATTGTATATTTTAAATAGTGCGTGGGTAACTCTAGTTTGTTTTTTTAATATTCATCAAACCGTTAGATTCAGCTGTTGTACTTCTGGGCACGGGTAGCCCGTAATAAAAATTTGAAGGTCCTACATCATGCTGGTTTATGCGAATCGGTAGAAGTTGAAGAACATTATGAAGAAATATTATACCTAATTTTATAATGTAAACTAGCAGCCACTAAGTTTTATTTCCAAAAAGGTTTTTTAAATAAAAAGTGGAATGAGTTCTAAGTCATCAGTGCGATGGGAGTGACTCGGGTTGTCTTGACCTCGTACAATAGAACTTTATCGAGGACTTACACGGGACTTAAGCGAACATGTCTAATGTAATAAGGAAACGTTTAAAACGACTACATTTAAAACGAACAGAATGACTTCATCTCATATTAAATCCAACAAGACGTGAGCGTAAAGAGTGTCAGAAAAAAGACATTGAAAAGTACATCCGTAAAACAATACCTTTCTTCTTCCGTCGGATAACAACTCCATAAATAAGCCATGTTCTTTTTTATTTTCTGTATTTGTCAACTGGTGAGAAGCAGAAATCCTCGCTTATGAACATTTACATTACTATAGGAGTCTCTAATGCATAGTAAGTTTTGAAGTAGAGCTTTTTTGCACCTCTTTTGAAGAGCCTTTCATGTCATTTCATAGCGAATGCCTTAGAAGAAAGCTCGGTCCACACCTTGAAGAAATGAACGCGGAAACCAGTCATGTGTCATACAATATCCTTTACACGAGAATGCGTAAATGTTATCAGATGAAGTTATTTCGTGGAACTAGTATAAGTAAAATATGGCGTATTGCGTTGTGGTAAACCGTTTTATTGGGCTCAATAGCAGCGCGGCAGCGGTAAACAAATAACGTTCGTAACACATTATCGCTATCAACAAAATGATTCTTTATCGACGCTCCTTTGTGTTCCAAGAATGACATCGCATCGAGCATGTTTGTACAGTTAAGTAATTTGATTATGTTGAAGGTTTAGCTGGCTATCTATCAATTATTTTAAATTTAATGAATACATTTTTATGTGGTTATTGCCTAAAATCATATTCCGGCGTAATAAACAGTGAGTGTGAGGGTCTAACTTCAGTAATATTTCGTCATCAACACAGGAAGTCCGAATCCTTAACATGTATGAGCGTATTAGAAATTAATTATGACTAGCTTTAACCGTGAAAAAGGACATCGTGGGGGAATTTGCATGTCTGTGCGATCTCTATGAGTTCTCTACGAAATATGAAGTCAATCATTCGCACGTGGCCATTATGCACGAGGTCAGACAAAACTACAGTTCAGTTTGAATGTTGGTCGTGGATGTCCATAGGCTACAGAGATCATTTAACATCAGATGGTCTGCATGCTCTGTTGCCACTTTTTACATTAAAAAAATACATTAATCCCCAGAATTCTAATGTCTTGAAACTGTATAAATGAATGCCACTTTGATATTATCATAAATATAGGAACACAACCATCAACCAACAGATTTATATACCAATAGGCTACTTTTTAAAATCATAGATAAGCAAATTTTGTGTGACGAGAAAGATATGTACATATTTTTCCTGTATTATCGGAGTTTTATATGCATAAATAATGTGACTGATTGCATGTCCGTATTATAGATGCACGTATGAATCATGAATTTATATAACGATATGATTGTACAGTTCAATTCTAAAATGAAGTCTTTGTCATTATTGTGTCAGTGTCTTTTAAAAATTTTATTTAAAAATAAAATATTAAATAATTCTACAGTCCAAAGTTCAAATCAAGAAGATTTGGTCGGATATTTACCACTAAGTAATTATTTTGCAAATGGCTTTAAAGTGTCTTTAAATTTTTTACTCCTTCGGTATTAGCCACGGGGTTAAAATTACCACTCTCCACAAGATGACTCGTCAATGGCAATTTAATAAAGAATCAGCATCAGTAGGCTTAATCTATGAATGTAAAAGAGAAAGAAGATTTTTCAATTTAATATATTATGTATACGTATACGTTAATTATGTAGTGTGAGCGTTCAATGAGAAAGAAATTAGGAAAATTCCACCCCGAACGAGATAAGGCAGGGGTTGATAGATTGTATGAAATTTCGTTATATCGTTCGACTTACAAGCGAGGAAAGCCGCGAGCAAATTAACTGTATTACATAACAGTTTTGATAGTTCATGGGTTAGGTGGTAAGTCTTAACGTCTCAATGACAGATTTCTATGTTAACGATAGAGTCTTGCGAGAAACCTACGCGTTACAATTTTCAAATCACATATTGTAACATATTGTCGCAGATTTTATACATTTTACTTGGTACCGGATACTCACGATTAACGCTTTTGTTAGCTTCGGTCGTATGTTTGTAACGGAAACTTTGAACACGAATTTGAGTTGCTTCAAGATGTCGAATTAATATGAAATTTTGCTTACATATCAGAGACCAATGACAATGTAATAATAAGGAAAAAAAATGAATAATAGTAAGAAAAAAAACTAAAAATCCAACAAAAAAGTGTAAATAAGAAAAATATTGCTATGTAAAAAACGCATGGATGGTATCATAGATTACTGAAACAGCACCCCACGCTATTTTTTTATATTATACCCGGAGTACCCAATACTTAGTAAAAATCTTTCATTTTCGATCATACAGAAAAGTTTAATCGATTCTATATGATGTGGCCTTTCCATGTTGATGGGGACGTAATTATAAGTAAACAGATGCTTCACAGAGCACAGTATAAAACGCATTTCTATAATTAGATGCATGTGTTCTGTAGGCTGCCACTTGCATATACAACAACAAATAGCATTGCCTTCTTGGGAACACGGATTCCAGATATTGTGACGTGTGCAAATTCAATTGCACAATTAAAAGCGATTTGTGGAAACAAAGCTAATTCATGCGTGAGATTCCTGTCCTTTAGTAAATCTGACGTATTTATGTGATTACACCTAGTTTATTTATTATTGTTCTTTTTACTAAATGAGAAGCAAATGAGCGTGCACGCTACCTGATTGAAGTAGTTGCCGTAGCTCATGGACATCTATATCTATTTATTTATTTATTTATTAGGTTTACCAACGATTGTTACATTGATAAGAACTTAAACTACTTACATACTAAACA
>DWON01008689.1:0-11945 GCA_018251015.1 Phocides pigmalion okeechobee | reverse complement strand
AGGCGACCATCTTAGTCCTCAAGAGTAGGAACGCATCCACGTCCATCCTTAAATAGAACTTCTGTTCTATTTGAGATGGGACGTGGTTGTCCATGGGATGCAGTGACCACTTAACGTCAGGAGGCTTGCATGCTCGTTTCTTACTCTTTCATAATAAAAAAAAACTTTCAATTGTTTAAGCAGAAAAAATATTTTGTTACAAAATAACAATAAAAAATACTATAACTACAATTATTGATATAAATACAGTGTACGAAATAGATAGTTATGTGTATGCAAAATGCCCTAATTTGACGGTTTTTGACGATAAAATAATTTATGTGTATGGAACTGGAGAGCTAATACTTTACGTCGGAAAACCTCACCATGCGGCTCGCGAGCCGCAAGTTGTCGACCCCTGCTCTAAGGGACTCGCTAAATCATTTTTTTTTATTCAGGTCAACAAACAATTAGTCACAGAGTTACAACGTAATGATTATACACAATATATACTACGTCACTAACCAACACCGTTAACCACAGTTTGATACGAAAAGTATATAACGAACATTGAAAGTGGAATGCCTTTAAGATGGGTAATACATTGCAAAACTACGAGTTGATTTTAATATAGGTAATAATAAACGGTAATAATAGATATCTTGGGTCATAAATTGCCCTTATTGTTCGTTTTTGTAAAATAAAAATAGGGTCAATGTCAGCACCACTATTCGATAGCAGAATTAAGCTTGCTGGACAAGGCTGAAATATAAAGACCCCACTGAAGACTACCTGTATATTTACATTCTAAACTTTTCATTATCAGTGATCTTCATAAATTTACCACTAGATTCCACTTTATGCTAACGTGAAACCTAGAGGTATTTTCTGTTCTAAACTGTCTTTCGTGCGAAACGAGGAAAAGAAATGACTTTCAGTGGTAAGGACTCGTGTTGACCATGTGCTCGAGTAATGTAGATTTATTCCGATCGTTCATTTTGTCTGCCCAGATATATACTTTGAAATATTTTTAATTATTTCATGAGTAGTAGGACGCACTGATCAAAAGCCATGGTATTGGTTAGGGACCACGCCATGGGTTTGTCTGATTAGGTAGTCGGGAACTGGAAGCCGTTTATGTGTAGCTAATTGCCACGCTTGGCAAACGGATTGCCAATAGCAGTCACTTGATATTTTAAAGAAATGACGCTGCTGGTGCTGGTGAGATAAAGTTTTGAGGCTTATGCTGTTTACCCCCTTACACTCCTTTACTAGGAGTTACACCCCGCGAGAGGTAGAACATGGGAAGCCCAACATAGAATAGTTGGTGTGATGTGATTTTACTTCCTTATTAAATGTACTATCAGAACGGATTTCTAATAGAGATACTCGTATTACAAGGCTGACGCATTACGGTACCTGCGGAGGGATGGGGGCGGTAGATATTGATTTATCTCATCTCCCCAATAAATACAAGTACAACATTTACTAACGACAGAAATGACAAAGAAATAAAGATAGGTTGACATTATTAGTCTTCGCATTAGACCCTCTAAATAATTTAACTGCATTATTAAATATCAACTTACAAAATCCATATATATACGAATCCTGTTATATATAGAATAAAACTTTACACAGGCACATGCACACCTACACGAACATGTACACACACACACACACACACCCGCACCTAAACACACACAAGCACGGGCACGCACCCATGCACACGCATACGTGCACAAGAACATACACACACACGCACACGTGCACCTTTTTTAATGTAAATGTAATGCAATCGATTTTGTAAATAATTGATAAAGTACTCAAAAAAAAATTTCTCGCGTTTAGGTCACTTCCAGTAAAAATTTATATTCCGTGTCAATTTATTGTGTTGGCAAGGGGACGCTTGCCCGGGCAAAGCTACAAGCCCTGCGCGCGTCGGTAATCGATAAGGACAGACTCTCTCGGTTTACGTCATTGCTTCCCGAGCCCCGACACCCGGTAGAAGTGTAGTCACGACGTGGCAATAAATAATTTTTGAATAAGTATTAATATTGAAGTGACTATTCGATTGCAAGAAAACTAAAAATAATAGAAATTTGTGCTAAAAATCTTCGAACAAATAGCGGTGGTAGCGTTAGGGGTGAATTCTCATTTGGAAGCGTAGGTCGTCAAGACCAAGAAGTGATCGATATGGCTGAATTGGTCGCCGTTGGGCGTGACAATGAAAACGCTTCTGCTACATCTTCTCGTAAAAAGAGTCGATGTGATATACATTATGAAGATGACTTATCTAAGTATTTGGTGCGTGTGACATATAATAATCATGATGATACTGTTTTCCATACATCGAATTATGACACTCCTCCGGTGATTCATAACCTTAGCTTCTGGTTAGACACAAATGAGGTAAACACTAAATGTGGAATTCTAGGAGAGCCTCTCGTATACGGCGAGCGAGTTAATCGCCATGACCCTGAATTAATTGATGGTGGTGCCAGCAGCGGCCTCGAAGGCATTTATGGATTTGATCACGATAGAAATGATGGTGACGAAGCTAGCTGTGAACAGGATGTCCAAGTTTCGGTGGATAGTGACGATTACGACAGGCACTTGTATGAACAGATCCTTCGACATTTTGAAGAATTTAAGGAGGGTGAAGCATGTAACGAATCCTTTGAACTTGGCTGGGATTTAGCTATTGCTGGACCACGTGACGGTAGCAATAACAGTGGATTTATTGCTTACACCCAAAAAGTAAACCAGGCATACAAATCACGTCAAGGAGATGTACTTGGCCGTCTTCTATGTCTACGAGACCGGCATGTAGATCAAGTTATGCCTGCTAAAAATTGCTACGAAATAATCAAAGAACAATGTGACATTTCCGAAATAATCGACATCGTGACGGCGCACGTTAAGTGTATGAAGGTGAGTATTTTTAGGTTTACGAAGTTAAGGAATGAATGTGACACGATTTTATTTCATTTAGGTATATGGGGGCAGTAATTAACTCGTATCGATCGATGCGTACGTACAACACAAAATGGCGGAGGGCGAAATTTCTTGCATGTCCGCCATTTTGATTTCCCCAGATGTACTGCGCAAGTCACAGACATACGCACATTATCATGTATCACTTCAAAATGACGACCTTATGGAAGGATGTATTAGCGATTTCAAACTGAAATACTTTAAATATTATATATTCTTGATAGTAAATCATAGTATTATATTTTTATAGCCAATGTTATTTTAACTATTTTTTGTAGCATTTTTAAAGCGGCATTGTAAACTGAGCGGCAACTTTTTAACAATTTAATTTCACAAATATTTCACAACTCTATTCATACCTACATTGCCAATAAATTACATTATAAATTGTGACCTATTCGATCATTAATCTAAATTTGGGCGATTGCGCTTCAGTCGATAGAATTTATCTATAACTATGTGATTATGAAAAAAGTATACCCATTGACCGGCGGTTTGTGGCGCCTACCTAGTATGATTCTTTTTCGTTTTAGTAGCTAAGGAATGAATATGACATGATTTTATATTATTTAGGTCTATGGAAACAGTAATGGACTCATAAGGATTGATGCGTACATACAACACAAAATGGCGGAGGTAAAAGATTCTCGAAAGAAAAAGTCCGCAATGCGGACTTTTTCATTAGTAGTGCGCATGTCACAGAAATGGGAAGCCCAGCATAGAATAATACATTTGCTACATATAGTGCGCGTGTCACAGACATGCGCACTATACAGGTTTTTTGTGGCACGTACCTAATACTTTTTTAGGATTAAGTAGCTAAGGAATAAATATGACAGACTTTTATATCATTTAGGTCTATGGAGATAGTAATTAACTCGTAGCGATCAATGCGTACATACAATACAAAATGGCGGTGGTAGTCGATTCTCACATGAAAAAGCAATATTGATTTTCTCAGATGTACTGTACTGCGCAGGTCACAGACATGCCAGATGTGGTGCGCATGTCTGTGATATGTCGGTGACATGCGCACTACATCCGGCAAAATCAATATTGCGGACTTTTTGTGATATGCGGACATTATCCTGTAACATCAAAATGGCGACCTCATAGAAGGAATGAGTTAGCGATTTAAATATCCAATATAGTTTAATTGTATTTTGGTTCTTTATAGTAAACAATTGTTTAATAATCCATAGAATTCATTTATAGCTGTTATTACGACAAAAACCTACCTACCGACCAAAGTTTTTTGTGGCATCTACATAATAAAATATATATGCTTAATTATTATTTCAGGCACTGCTCAAGCGGAACTTAAAATTGGCCTTCACCAAACAGGTTGAATGCATCATGAGTATTACGATTCTTTTGGAAAGCCCCGAGCATTTGGACGAAGATTGGACTCTTCCTATTCTGCACGCTGTCTCCGTCGATTTGAGAATCTTGACTGAAAAAGTGGCTACGACGGGAATTCGTAAGTATAATAAGTTCGAGATATATGTGTATTTACAGGTGATGGAACGTGACCCGAGTGCGGCATCAGAAACTCGATATCAATTTCTGCTTAGTCACTCCACGATAAAGGCGCTATGTTTTGGTTTGAAAGGTTTAATTCAGATCTTGATTTTGATATGAAATGTTATAACATAGTCCTTAAGAATAGTGACGCAGTAGTGATTACATTTGAAGTATACATACTACTAAGAAGTCAGGTAGACAGGTAGGCCATGGCGTAGCTAAGGATTTTCCTAGAGGGGTAGTTGTCCAGGTCAACAAGCTGCAGTCATTCAACACTATTGATTTTTTTAGAATAGGAAATGCAGATTCAAGACCTTCCTTCCTTTCTTCTAGTTTTTCAGTGATAGCATCAGATGGGCTGTATACTGGTTTGATGCGGCCGTTCCCAATACATTGGCATGCTGACGCCGGGACTTATTTTCATTTATGTTATGCAACTACAGAAAATATGTGAAGCGAAATGTTATTCATTAAAAATAAATACAAAATAAAAGTGCACATTATTTATTTATTGTATCCTTAGGTTTTTGTAATTTTTTTAATCAGCCGTTATTATAGTTAAATAGTACATTGAAAGCTAGGCAGATTATTTTATCTCAGTACATGCGACGTAATGCGATGGATACGCGACGAATGTGCTTGATGGCTGTTGCGAATATCACGATTAAATATTTAAAAATTAAATAAAATCAGCGAATGGGGACGGTAATAAAATATATATATTAAAAATTTTAAATAATAATTTTAAAGTTAATATATTGCATATAGGATACTGTACCTGGGATGAGTTCCCAGAAAGCTGGCTTAATACAATAATACGATGATAAATAACAAAAACAGTTACGAGTTGCAAAGTTTTTAATCGTATTATTTTTGCTTTTGCTCGCGGATGTTCCAAATTTCCTTTTAATTCCTTTACTCCTTAATGTTAGAATTTTCAATATTCTTTTCTGAGTGTTCATTCACAAGGAGCATATTTAGGCTGTAAGTTGTTTGCGGTTTTTGCTGTGCATTGATAATGTAGGCCAGTCAGCTATCTTACTCTGTATATGTATAAATGAAATATTGAAATATTGTGAATAATTTGTAATACACTTTGTTAATCATTTGTCATGCAAGCATAATGAAAACTTTAAATAATTTTGGGCCTTTGAACTTTAATTTACTTATCGCTTAACAGTTGTTAATTCACAATATCTAATAATTATTATTTGTTCAATTATATTAAATAAGTAAATTATATTATTCAATTCAATTATATTATTCAATCATGTAGTATTATTAATAAAGCTTAAGCATTATAAAAGTGGTTGATGTCTAGTATTTAATATCTCTACAAGAACTATATTAAAGTTGTCTAATCTAAATTCCCAATGTGGTCGACAATAATAATCAACATAAACAATCAATTCCCTGCTTTGCTTTTAAAAACATTCCGTAAACAAACTTCTTACTCTAGTCAGAAAGTATCAAGTTCATCTTCAGGATATACTTACATATTATATTCAGATTGGACTACATATAATTTGGATGTATTAGGTATTGTTATTTATATACACCGTGATTAAATTTAATTTTTGTTTCAGTGGACGTAGATACCACTATTCTGGATGTGGCAGCAGATGCCCTCTTGGGCTTATTCCGCATCTGCTCTCAGCCAGGGAGCGTGAAAAAGGAGGGTACGATGGGAATAAGCGACCAGCTCTTATGTATCTTCTTTGCCATGAAACAGATTGGCCTATGCCGACCCCTGCTGCTTGACTATCCGATAGCTCCTTTGATTCAGGGCTTCCCTCATCCTTCGCAAAGGCCTGCGTTTCTAAACTTTGCTCATGCTGATGATTTCTATGCTTTTGCATTCAATAATTGCCCTCCTGAATTTGAGAAACACAAGAAACTGATTTTGATACGCCTTGTGCCTCTGCAAATGGCGAAAGGTATCATGCCTTCCCGCAATCTGATGCTTGCACATGACTGCGGCATGCTATATGAATTAGCTGTGGCTATTGAAAATGGAAATGTCGAAGCCTTTGACACTATTGTTGAAGTAAACAATAAGTTCTTCATAGACAATGGCATCAACGAATTTATTGTTAGACATCTGCGCTATGAAGTTCAAAAGGCTGCCCATTTACGTAAATTGGCCGCGGAAAATAAAGAAGAAAATGTTGCTCCTCAAGTTCCTACGCAGGGTAATGTTGCCGGGGAGATGCCAGCTGCTGCAAGTGCAAACAACTTGCCCAACTCCAATATTGGTGGAGTCAGGCGTTACTACGTGATGCCCAATGGAATGGTGTTCCTCGAAGATGACACTCAACAATAATATGATTACTATTGTCTTGGTCAAATTCAACTTATAATTAGGTTTAAGATAATCGAGTCTCCAACAAAATAAAGTTTAATTGTCACTTAAAATCATAAATAAGTATTACAATCTATCCTGAAAATAAGTAACAAAGTATTTATCGAATAGATAATAGGTAATTATACTATAACATGAGATTAAGGCCCAATTTCAAGAAAATGGAATAAGCTTAATTCGAATCATATCAAGACCTATATTTCATTTAATTGTACAATTTTAACCAGTTTGCTTGTACCAACAACAAAAGTTCAATATATTTTATGAGTTTATGCTTCAAACAGTTATGTTAATTTCAAACTCTTGAAACAGTTAGAAAATTCAAAATCTCGAACGAATGTTTTTGTATTTTCATAAATAATTTCAAAAATATGGGAGACTAAATTAGTCTTGACATAATTATTTTGCAGTATAAGAACAGTGAGGGGAAATGGGCTTTAATGGTATTATCATATCAAATCTCAATTTTATTGGAGGTACAACATTTACTTGTATCTATATCTATCAGTAACTAGTAAGTTACATTCATAAAATAATATTTTATTGAAATGTGGTAAAAATATACCTAGTTACACCGGTGAGGTATCGGCGCCGCCTTCACAATTCGCTGTCAAACAAATCTTGTGTTTCGGCTGAAGAGTTGGGGTTGACTGCTATACTTACTGTTAGAAGAGAGGCGACAATCTTTGATCGCACTTTTGTAAAATTAGTCATATCGAAACTTTCTTCGATGGGAAATACGGTGTAAACTAGTACCTACCACTTATAGTTTCTTATATATATTATTTATAAGGTACATATTTTATTATAGAAGTTAAGTAAAAGTTATGTTTAACAATATCGTATAAAACTTTATATTATTGGAGGTGCGACACATACTCGTATTTACTATCTGTCTCTATGTCAGTTGGTATATTTATTGTAGAAGTTAAGTGAAAATTATGTTCAGAAACAGAAATTGCGTAGAGCTTTTGATGTGAACTCACGGCAAATAGAACGGGATTGTATTTATCGTGAGGATTTGAAATATGGTATGCGTTGAATCATTGTGCAATTTCTGTTTTAATACCTTTTATGTAAGTTAAATTTCATCAAAAATGATAGTGATATAATGATAGTAATTTAAAGGAGCTTAGCTAAGACTGTGCTCTACTATTGTATGGTGCTCTTTTTATAGGAGTTTTACTGCCTATACTTAATTCTGCTAAACGCGGAATTAAAATTATTTTTAGTTCCCTCTAAAAATGATAAAAAAACTATGTTTTTTATATTGTTTAGAACTTATTGTCTTCCAAAATTTATTTATTTGATGTCTTATTTAATTTTTCTAACCATAATATAATTTCGTAATATTTTTTAAATTTAATGACGGGTAAGAATTACCCGTCGCACAATTAGGATGAAAACCGTGTGATTAAATTAATGGTATAAAATTATAGTCACGATAAATACATGCGATGGTAGTGTTCGTATAATAATCATTAACAATAAACCTACCAATGTGTACGGTTAACACAATTTTACTTTTAATCATATATATGCTGTAAACATTATATTAAATGTGCTTTGGTATCATCGATACAACGTAGTAGTTGGCGGCAAATAAGTCCCATTGATGTGATTAGATATTTTAAGATTTTACTATCTTATATGTCACTAAGACGAATTCATTATAATATTCGATGTGTTTTGATCCAATGTTTAAGCATTTTAATCATTATGTAGAAGAGAGGTTACCTTTCAATTAAGCTAATATGTGATGCCCTTTGTCCACTGGCGTTTACAAGATAGAACTGGAATACATCCATCTACCCAGCATAGATATGCCATATTGTTTAAGAGGTAATGAACGAAGTAACCAAATAGAGACGTCATACCCACCGTTCTGCTTTAAAGCCTAGGAGCATAAGTCACATTTTACCGTAAAATTATGCATATTCTCAGAAAGAAGAAAAGATTCTGGTCATGTGCAGCATAGTACCCAGTACAGTGTTCGACAATTTACATCGTGTTTAGGCTCATTAAATCGACCTTGATCGGTGGTTAACCATATAGATGGCGGTCCCCTTATACACCCCAAATTTGACCGAAGTTTTATCTGATGTGTGAAGGTAATGCAAGACATATTGGTTTTGCATTAGTAAGTATACACTTAATATGTTTGGTTACTTCCTCTCTACGGTAAGCTGACAAAAGTGGCAGTGAAGCGATTTTTCTAAGTAGTACGTAAGTAATATTATAACCAAATAGTCATAGTACTTAATCGGTCATAATGAATGTTTAATTAAATATTGGTGTATTCTTGATAATGTAGGTGTTTATTGTAGTTGTGGCTTCGACCATTTCCCTTCTACTCCCACCTAAGCAAGCATATTTCAATGTTACTATCTAAATTGTAAGGATAATTTTCCAGGTAAAAACGGGGGACATTTTACTGTATCTACCAACAGTAGTTTTTTGATCCATATTGAGGTGAAATTACCTATAACTCCTATTTACCTACTTTTCTGTCTGTTTAAGGTTTATAACTGTCTTTGAACTTAATTAGGTGTGTCTATTTTATGACGTGTTTTGGACAATGTATCTGACAGATACAATAAATTTTGGTGTAAGTGAAAATGGTGTTTTATTTATCCCAATCATCCCTTTCTTACCTTTGTTCTCTTTAAAAGACTTATAACATGAATATTTGATATATTTAATATAATTGTTTCGGAAAGATACTTCAGTTGGCAGAGTATGAATACCTCTCATGGGCGTTGGGCATGCATTCCATCTGATGCTAAATGGTCGCTGTAGTACATGCAAATCTACGTCAACCTCAATGAAGGCTTTAGTTAGATGTATTGCTACTCCTGTAGGTTAAAATGGTCGCAACCGCAAAGCAATCGGCATAGAGTATGAGGCAATCAGAATGTCCCCTGGGTCAATCAGTGTTCAGCACGAGGTAATCAAAGTTTTGTCTGAGTCTATCAGCGTTCAGTACAAGATAATTGGTGTTTCATGTGGGTCAACCAGTGCATAGTATGAGACAATCAGCACATTGTTTGGGTCAATTAGTGTTCAGCACGAGGCAATCAAAGTTTTGTTTGAGTCTATCAGGGTTCAGCACGAGGCAATCAAAGTTTTGTCTGAGTCTATCAGTGTTCAGCACGCGGCAATTAAAGTTTAATTTATGTCAATCAGTGTATTGTATGAAACAATCACCGTGTTAAACATTAAATTAATACGCAATACGGTATGATAAAATATTTTGTAATGTCACAAAAAATAACAAACAAGGAAAATATAATAATAGAGTTTAAAATCACTATAAAATCGATTTAGTTATTCTTACGAGTTACGCATATTAATTAATAGTCAATAATTTTTATTTTTAAACTGGTCATACTAATGATGTTAGTAGATATTTTGTTTTCTGATGTTGGCCACATTGAGGAGAGTTGGCGGGAAATTGGAGTCAGTCAGTTTGAGGGGAGCATTTTTAGGTCGATGAGTATTTGTGTTCATGTGATAATAAAGTTACAAGATTCATATCATTTCTGAGATAACCTTATAATAGCGATTTAGAAGTTCGTTACATGGTTTAATAAAAACCTTTAAAGTGCACCAAACTGAAACGGAAAATATTCATATGATAAGTTTATAATAAATACAATAAAACAACCGAGTACATAATTATGAATCACCTTTTTTGGAAGATGGTTATAAGTATCAATTGTTAATTAGTGCGTTTACATGTCTGAGGGGATTAATATATATATTTTATTCTTGAGATAATAATATTGTAATAATGTGTCATTTAAGTTTTAACATTAATAAATGAAACTGTATTTTAGCACTTATATTATTTTAAGAGTAAAATAAACCTGGTATTTACATAGATTTGTTTATCTGTAGTCGTAAGAGATGTCATTACGTGTTTGGAACTCATTGAGTAAGTCAAGTGTTCGTAAATATGTGTCTGCCAGTATCATGGGGTATTCCGCAAGGACTGGTGTTGGGGCCGTTACCATTTTTAATATATATGACGAAGTGGGACGGTTTTATATAAATAACTCAGAGTAGGTAGGCAGATATATGTAGCTCTGGGAATGAGTCATAATTTTAGTTTTGTGCGCACCAGCCGACCGCCAGCAGCCAAGTCAAGTATAGCGCCGCTCATGTGCCTGATCGGTTGCCACTCCGGTGCATTCCAATATTAACTTCACCCAGAGCCACTAGACAGCGTTGTTACACCGGTGCGACACTAACTTTATCGAGCGCTATTAGGTGGCACTAGCGTTCTGAAACTGCTACGGTACCGCCATCTCCGACATATATAAATAATATACACCAGATAGGATTACGCGGTCACGTAAGCGAGCTACAAATGCATATTCTACCTTTGGTCAACAATATATGAGGTAATCTCAAAAGCTCAAGAAGATTTGACTACTTGTTCCATTCCAAAATCCTGTTTCTTATATTCAAAGCAAAAAACAAAAAAAAATGCTCCATATAATCCATTAAAAATTAATAATGCAGTTTTTGAAGAAAAAAAGTTGTGAAAAATATCTCGGTCTTCGCATGGATTCGCAAACTCATGTCACTTATTGGTTCATTACGAGGCATAGTCCGCTGCATTGCACGTAAGATATGTTATACTATAAATAATTCATTAGTAAAACACCACTTACTTTACCTCATAGAGATCTGGCGAAGTGCAGCAAAGACTAAACTTAACGAACTTCAAATAGCCCAAAACAAAATCATTAAGGTACTTTTTAGTTATCATTTTTAACGCCATCTACAAAAATATACTCAGATACCAAAATTATGACCATCAAGCAATTATATGTTTGTAATACATGTATGCTTTAAGAAAAATATTGAGAAGCTCACTCCATACTAACCTATCGTTTGTGAAAATACGTCAAGTAACATCACGATCGTCGTGTCGAACGAGTTTTTTAGTTCTACCCAAAACACGGACAAATTATGGCAAAAAAATTATAACGTTTGAAGGAGCACAGTTTTATAACAAAATACCGTTATCCATTAAAAATGTTACTTCGTCGAATGTGTTTAATATAACATTAGC
>DWON01008688.1:0-11945 GCA_018251015.1 Phocides pigmalion okeechobee | reverse complement strand
AATGAACGTCAAGGGTACAGTGTAAAATCAATACATCGGCTTTGAGCGCCTGTTGGCTGAGGTAGACCGGGAGAAAATTGAATGTAATGATAATTTAACTTAGCTAAGACAAAGTTTATCCCACGGTTTTCATTCCATCGTCATATTTCTTATTGATTTGATCTGTGAAGCGTGAATAGCCTAGCGGTTTGTGAGAAGATAACTTATCGAAAAGTTAAGCAACGTCGGGTTCGATCGGAAATTGGATGGGTGACCATTAGTGGCTAGTATCGCGTTTTTCTATGTGAAGAGCGTAGCAAAACTGTAAATGAGTTTGCAGTTTAGCTAATGTCAAGAGGTGATTTAAACTTTAAAGATACATAAATTATTGACAAGTTAAGCTACATCGGGTGCAGACGGAAAATGGGTACCCACCCAACCCAACCACCAACAATTACTGGCTACATGCTACCCGAAGTGGAACGGTAGCCGCGTTCACGTGCTGAATAGCGATCGTAATCGCGAGATTTGAACCAGCCCTCTTGTCACGGGTGGCGTTGATCAAACGTGGGACAAATTGTTTGAAAAGCTTTTTGAAACTCGAACTCCACGGTCCAAACGTTCCAGAAAAATGAATAAAAAATTACATGAAAATGAATACAAATTGAATTTTATTTATCGAGGAGTCTATTGTGATACTTCGTCTGTTACTCTGTCACCACCCCACGACATTTCTCATCTTAAGTACCAAGAAAAGTTTATTTTTTGAGATATATAATCTTATCTAAGATACTTGTCATACTAAGAACTACATAATATTGATTTGAATTTTATTAACGCTAACTGTGGCGCTGACGTTTATATTAAGTTAGCATTACGGCGGCGGCACTAAGCTGGAGATGTTTTCTTGATACGGGAGATGCACCGATTATATACACATATTGTATTTAACCGCATTTGTGTAGCGTTTTCGAATACAGTCGTCATGTATTTTATTAACACTGACTGAGGCGCTGATATTTACATAAAGTTGGCATTACGGCGGCGGCCCTAAGCTGGAGATGTCTTCTCTACACAGGAGATGCGCCGAATATTCACATAAATGTTGTGTTTGGCCGTATCCGTGTAACGAATACAGATGTGTCCGCTCGTCTTGTAGCGCCTAGGTAGAAACGCACTTATGTTCACCCGCAGGCCGTACGTACAGATGAACACAACAACTGTGCAAGCCGCATACACGTTACGCAAATTAAAACACAACAGTCGTTTCTCGCTGTTAAAACTTTAAACAGATTTGACAATTTTACTGTATAGTACATTCTTTCCAAGACTGACAAAAAAAACTTTATTTGATAATTACTAATCTCCTTTTTTATTGTGAAAGTGTAAGTAAGAAACGGGCATACATCTCTGTCACATCTACATGCTATTTAAAGTGGGAAGAGTAGCAAACGAGCATGCAAACCACCTGACGTTAAATAGTCGCAGCCCATAGACATTATTTTTTATTATGAAAGAGTAAGAAACGGGCATGCAGGCCACCTGATGTTAAGTGGTTACTGCAGCCCACGGACAACCACGTCCAATCTCAAATAGAACAGAAGTTATATTTAAGGATGGACGCGGATGCATTCCTACTCTTGAGGACTAAGATGGTCGCCTCTAATAATGTATATCTGGCAACTACACCTTCCCATCCGAAACACAATACATGAAGAACATGTTGCTTTACGGCGGGTTATGAGGGTTGCGGTGGTGCCGCCCCGGGCGGGCTCTAACGGCTCTACCACCTTTAAAAGTTAAGCTTTATTTACATACATTGTGTTTTATAGTCTATACCTTAGTATATAAATATCAAATATTTAGGTGTTATAATAAACAAAGTCTTCATGAAGGCAGTTAAACACAAAATGTTAATAATACAAGTGCCCAAGGTATACAAAATTATTTCATTTTTAGGTAGATATTTATGCGTATTTAAAAAGTTATTTTAAGGATGTTAAAATACATAACAATACCCTATAATTAATAAGAAGTAGTTGAGTCTTGTAACCCTTAAATTTATTTTAGCATTTTGACACAGCTGAAGGAGAGGCATTTCAATATGATTTTATATTGGTCCTTTTTGTTTAGAGACTATTGTCAGAAATAAACTATATATACTTTTCATATTAATTTTAACAAAGGAACCTAATTTCTGACAAGTGCGGCTATTGTCTAGTAGTAAAAATTCCGAACTCTCGTACGCGATCCATAGTTCCCACTTCTGGCACCAAAATTAAAATCAACATATTTTTATTGAAAGTTATTTTTTTACAGAACTCTTTTTGAACTTCAAGAAACAACGTGTTTCGTTTTAGAGAAGAGGCGGCGAAAGGAACTCCAAAACGTACGTCTTTTCCATTTTTTTAAATATTATTTAAAAATAATAACTTAAATTAACGGATCAAGTGGAGTTGGAGTCATTTTAGATCATATGAGTTAATCTTTTAAGGAATCATTGGTTTTACAAAACGCTTTTTACACAATGTTAGCTAATCAATTTATACTTCTTTTCTGATAGATTTATGACATGTTCTGGTATTTTATTGTAGTAGCGAACACAGTTTTTCATAAATGATTTGGTCACCTTACATAGTCTATAATTAGGGACAGTCAATTTATCCTTGTATTAAAATTATATATTAATTATGCACCGTGAATACGTATATAGTGGGAAGCAGTTGTCTAAGGGGGTCGCCACACCTCTTTTTTTCCAAGCCATTAAATTGCGCATATTAAAACTGAATATTAATAGCTTGAGGTCGAAAGGACACATTGTATGCACCCTATAGGCTGAGAGTCCTTCAGTTTTCAATGGTATATGAAGTCAATTAAAACTTGGTCAGCGTGATGGATTATAGACCCTTTTGTATTCAAAAAGACCCGTGTCCAGCAATGGGGCAGTAATTTGTGAAAATTGGATTAGATTACAAAATGCAATTTTAGTTTGCTGAAATTTATTGAGTTTGCTAAAATATTTAAATTTTTTGCAGCAAGTTGCATATGTTCTGCGAAGAGTTGGTTGCCATTATTGGCCATTAAGCTTAGTGTTCTTTGATGCCCATTAAATTAAAAAGTAACGGGTATAAAAATACTAAGATTTTAAGTGTTAGTGCTTTAGTTTGTCTTTTTATTCATATAGACCAGTGCCTAGCAATTTGACATTAATGGGTAAAAACTAGATTAGATTATAAAATACAATTTTACTTTGTTATTATTTTTAGTCTGCTGAATTTTTTTGAGTTTGCTAAAATATTTAATATTTTTTGCAGCTTGTTGCAAGTATTCTAGGATGAGTCCCTTGTCATTAGAGGCCATTTTTCTTAGTGTTTTTTAATGCCCATTAAATTTAAATATAATGGGAATAAAAACAGTAACATTTTAAATAGTAGTTCTTTAATATATCTTTTTATTCAGCAAAACGTGTGCCTAGCTATGGGATAGTGATGTGTAAAAATTGGATTAGATTACAAAATGCAATATTAGTTTGCAAATTTTTTTACATTTGCTAAAATATTTACAAATTTTTGCACCTTATTGCAAGTATTCTATCTTGGATGAGACGATTGGTATCATTGTCCATTAATATTAGTGTTTTTTTGGTACCCGTTAAATGAAAATATTTTGGGCATTCAAAAAGAAAAACACTAAGATTCTAGTAGTAGTTCTTTAATATATCTTTTTTCTTCAGATAGACTAGTGCTTAGCAAAGTGGCAGTAATAGGTAAAAGTAGATAAATCACAAAATGCAATTTCAGTTTGCTAAAATTTTTTGAGTTTGCTAAAATATTTACAAATTTTTGCACCTTATTGCAAGTATTCTAGTCGAAGGGTCGATGAGTCGATTGAGATTATTGGCAATAAATTTAGGATGAGGAGTTAAATTTGTATGTTAATTTCACAGTATTTTATTTTTTTATTTTAGAAAAGTAAGAAATACACGTGTAGGCCCTCTGATGTTAAATGGTTTCTGCAACCCTTAGACATCTACGTTCAACTTCAAAAAAGATTAAAGTCCAGTCTAACATCGTGCCTAACATAGAGGCCTTGCTACTTCCGAGGACTGAGATGGTCGTCGCTTGTAAGCAACCACACCAAACCAAGACTCGCCAAACAAACACAAGAACGACATTATTAGGGCAACGGAGGTACCCAAATCGAACTGTAGCTCTACCTTGTGAAGTCTATGTTTGAGGCAATGTAAAAATAGTTTGCAGAATTACAGTTCCGGTGATTCATTGATTTACCATTAACCCATTGCTGCATGCTATATACTCCAAATGTTGACAAGTACTGCCTATGGTTTTAAACACATAACATCGCAGAATTTATTCATTTTACTATGTAATGATAACTCAGGATTAACGATTTTTAATTATCGATATAGAAAACGAGTTGTATGGTAAACTGCCGCGACTACAACCCATGCAATTGGATCAACAGATCGGCAATTAAAAATCGTGAACTGTGACTACTTGTTACATAGTAAAATGTAGAAAGTACTGACTACACCGTGCATATTCGTAAACTTCACTTAATGTTGAGATATGAACGGAGAACACTCGGGGAAATTAGTTTTCTTACGATTATTCTCATCATTTAAAATAAATTGTAATTAATTATAATTAAAATAAATACATAATGTAGAAAAATACAGAGGAGCCAGGGACACGACCTTAAGTTCTCCCGATTGTAAGGTCAAGCTAGTACCTTTCGGCAATCGTAGTTTTATCGACGTTTTGCGTGGGTGTCTAGTTTATTGATTGCGTCTCGGGAGACGCTGTTAGTTGTTGCCTGAAGGGTATCTTTTGCTTTAACTGCCCAAAAAGGCGTAGTTTAAGTGCTTTGGAAGTACCGTTTCGGCTCTCATAATCCGCTGTGAAGCAGTTGTAGTGTTTTGGTCAGTGACACGTGATTACCGTAAGTAAATCAAGTATAGCAATGAATACATGCCCTTTGGTTGATCATCAGGATTATTTCAGTTGTGTTGCAGCGACCACTCTACATCAGGCAATTTGCACGCGCGTTTGCTTTTCTTATTTATATATAAAAAATATGATTATATTGTAAAAGTGCGTTTTTATTGAATTCAGAAAAAATATTATTCAAATTAAATATGAATTATTTTCGAGAAATATTACATGTGAGAAAAGGATTTTAATTATTGTGACGTAATCCTTTCTGTTAGCTTTTCAAGTGTCTTCATTGTTATCTATAACCTTTCCCTTTATATTCATCTCAATAATCCCCTAAGTGTCGTGACTTGAGTTGAGTAACTAGTTCGAAACATCAGCAATCAAAAAATATCGTTAACCGTAAATGTATAATTTCCGCGATAATATTGCTTTGAAATCACTTGTTGTTAATTGTTAGAGATAGAGTTGTTACAAAATCGATGCTCGGAAGTGATATTGGTGGGTCAAACAGTCTCGAGGTCAATGTAGTGCATTCATGAGTGTATATACGCATGCGTTAAACGAGACGTGTATGTATAAAAAACTGTGTGAAAGAGAAAAATGGGTTAATATTGAATACACCTTATCATGTGACACAAGTTTTGTTCTGTAACGTAGCAGGTGGACTGCTAGTGCCAATTCATCAAGTTACTTTACAAATCGATACATGCTGTGCTGTAATATCAGTGTCCTGTAGATATTTTGTCGAAGGCGACTGCTGTATATTAGATCGCATTCGGTAAGACTAGATGTTAGCTCGACTAGCAAGGCCCACGCCCTTCGTATTGGATACTATATAAGAGCAAAGCATCCACGTAGCGTGAAAAGTGCGGTTAATCAAATTTGCATAGAAATTTGTATTGGTTGATTAGTTTTCTATATAAGTAATTAAACTTTCACTATTAATAGATAATGCTTGTTTTCTAGTTAATAAATTTAAAAGTTTCATGATAACCACTTAATGAAAAACAATTATGGAGTATTACTTAAATGATTTTTTAATGTTTTCAAATTCAATAATAAAACTTAAAGTTACATAATAATTATTTAATAAAAATTAATATAGAATCCAACTTAAATGTTTTTAATTATTTAATAAAATGACATGAGTACGGACTCCCTTTAGATGGTTTAGATTAGGCTTTTATTATAATTAGTTTTGAGATTTCATCGTAAATGTATAATAAAGAAATAAAAAAAAAACATAATAATTAATAAATATTATTAAAGAATCCTACTTAAATGATTTTAATTTTTAACGTTTTAATTTAAAAATAAATTTAGAATATTTAAATGTATTTTTATGTATGCAATTGTCATTGACTGCTGTCTGTATATGCAATGTATATGCGAAAAACTATAAGTAGAGGCTTTTAGTAAGGCAACGGCTTTTATGAACGCAATAACAATGTAAGTTTACTTAAACCGTCCGATGCGGCCGTTTAACCGACCGATGCGGATTTACGTAACGGATTTCAGTAAGCTTCATTCATCAGTTTATGTTGGTTCGTTTAATCTGTGTACAAATAAAAAGTTTTGACGTTTTAAATTCGCGGGACTGGACCTAGCTGTTAGGTGATTTTACCGGTGCGGTTTTAACTAAGCTTCTCTTAACATTTACTTAACATATTTCCGTAAGCTTCACTTAACATTTTGTGTTGGTTAGTTTAATCTGTATATAAATAAAAAGTTTTGACGTTTTAAATTAGCTGCATTGGACCTTACTTTTGGGTGTTTTTCATAAAGTCTATTATTAATTGAATATTAGAGCTAGGTATCAAAATGTAAACATAAAAAATAGGAATAAAATTAATTAAATTAATGGAAGGAAACTTGATTCACAGTAGGGATAGAGTAAGGCAGAGGTGGGATTGGATACATCCTCTGCCACCATCCCAGAGCGTAGAAAAGAGAAAAAATATAAAAAAGAACAGGAAAGTAAAGCTAACGTGAAAATTTATGATTTTCATGTGTAATTCCGGTCAGCCTTGTGTATGTGTGATCACGGTCAACTTTGTGTGACCAATATTCTAAGAATGTACCCAAAAATATTTGTTATTTATTAAATAATCCCTATTAGCAGGGGTTGATATTTGTTGTGGAAATACTCACTAATTGAATACAATGGTTTTATCCAATTGTTTTTTCGTTACAACGATTGACCTTGGAGGTACCACTACAACTCTCATAAGCAGCCGTCATACAAGCAAACATTCATATCTCCCGTGGGAGATATGATTGCTGGTTAGATATAATTTAGAGCGATCGTATCTATTTTATTACTAGATTTTACCCGCGGCTCCGCTCGCGTTGAAGCCCTTAAATAAATATCAAAGATCATTGCAGCAAATAATAACCAAAACAATAAACTGGTACCTAACCTCAAAAATTGAAATAATTTTAGTATTGCTTATAACTCACGGAACAAAATAACATTAAACATGCAAAAATTCAAAACAGCTCTTCAGCTGTTATGGTCCATAATATATTAAGTTGAAGGTTTTGAACTTGCTAGATTTGTATTTTTGACAAACGATGCTTGAAAAAAAGCATGCTATATCCTTATTATTACTTCTAAGAATGTGTGTATAAAGTTTCATAATATAATATAATATAATAGGCAATATAATAGGTTGAGTAGTTTTGATGTGAAAGCGTAACAAACAAACTTACATTCAAATTTATAATATTAGTAGGGATTTAGAAGAAGCGCAAATCTATTTACAGAATAAGTCTGCTTGTTTTTAGATCTGTTTGAGGTCGGATGTGTTTTTCCACGAGCCGCTACAGCCAGGTATATTGCAAGCTAATTTTCTGCTCTACAACACATAATATCTGGTTAGGTAAATTATTTGTTTCCTAAAATCCCCATTAAGTTAAGCTAAATAAACTAGTGGGAATTTGTGGCAAAATTGACAATCGTTACTTGATGCGGTTTAATAAAACAAATTCCAAAATATATTAAAAAAGTATTTTTTTATCCTACTTGTAGCTATTGCGCTCCGGTTGTGATCAGTAATTAAGACATTATATATGTTTTTCAGGTATTGCAGAAGATAATTGCTTGTAAAACCCTCGTCAGAACTAGCTGAGCTTTCAAAGATGGAAGAAATAAGGAAGAAAATGAATAAAAGTCTACAGCAGCCTGAGAGAAAAGTGTGCTCTGCGAGCCAACGCGAAGTAGACTACGCTGTGGCAGGGCCCAGCAACTGGCCGCCCAAGAATGATACATTCGTCACGAAAAAAGCGATAACTGAGGTTGCTAAAAACTTCAATCGCATGAAGCTGTCAGCATCTGCCAGCAAACGATTCGACAGCTATGATGAACAAAAATTTACGTTTGTGGAAGCCCTTAAGTATGGCGAGAAACTTTACAGGGAGCCCGTCGGAAAGCACCGAGGATTAAGGTCTGTTGAGACGCCTATAGAAATTGATGACGATGAAGATGGATATTATAAAACTAATCAGACTACGCTTGAAAAGGAGAACGCTCAACAAGTGCTCTCTCGACCGGCATTCCGTTACTAGATGTCAGTCTCAATGCCATCAAATTACATTAAAATTTCTAATCATCATCTATCGATGTATTATGCATTATCATTCATCATCAATAATGTACCTATTTATCGTTGTCTTTTCATACAAGATATTCACTTCCTACTTCAAATCTTTCCGTATTCCTGTATATCTCCGTAATAGCTTGGTATTTCCATTGGCTGTTTAAGTTAGTTACAATTAACATATGGTGACATTAACATTAACGAGAGAGCTGGAACTTATTTAGGTCAAACAATTAGTTTAGCTATTCAACGAGGTAATGTTGCTAGTTTTCTGGGAACTCACCCCAAAGACAGTAATCTGGATACAGTGTTTTATTTTTAAGTTTTTTATTAATCAATTATAATTATTGTTTCAAATTTTGTTTATTATTCATAATTTAATACAGTTTACATTTATTTTTATTATATAATAGTTATTTATAAATAAAGTTGACATATATTTAAAGTTAAAGAGGTAATATTAAGATTAATAACAAACTTAAATCCTGTTTCTAGATCTCAAAACAACAATAGGTAGTTGAAAAGCTGAGCTGTTCGAGTTACATAATTCACTCTATGATGTATCCTTGCACATGTATAAATAAATTAGTTATCACCAGATATGCCAGAGACCACCACCAGAGATACAGACTATGTACATCAGATTCTATACATATAAATAAAGAAATATATATGATTATATGAGATAAATGTAAGAAAAAATGCTTACATATTCTTCACTCTAATACATATATCTCCTCTATCTACTCGTATATACTGGCTTCTATAGAAGGAAACAAAAATATTTTCAGAATTACTGTATCCTTGTTGTGTATTCAATAAATTTTAAAAATGTTCACATGTGAGAAACTATAATGATGTTATGTTACTAATGACTACCAACTAAGGTGTTACTAATGACCACAAAGTATGTTAGTAATGACTACAAAATATAATTTTACCAATGATTACAAAATATAATGTTATTAATAACTATGAAATATGAGGTATCTATTTACGTAGTAAAAGAAATAATTTACATTTTTTTAGTTACGTTGGTTAATGTTAGTAATCACTGAAATATGTATTTTGTTTTTAATTAATTATCCTCAATGTGAAATTTAATACATTGGAAGCCAACATAAGCCTGACTTACTATATAATGTATAGCTATTATATTTTACATAATCTACAGGGTTACAAGCGGTATGGTGCCAAGAATGCTGGCTGCATTCCCGCGCTTCATAGCGATCGCCAGCCCTTTTCACTAGCAGCATCGATCATGCATGGGACTAACTATGTACTTTTCTATTCTTATTCAGTCTCGATCGAGATACGAACCAGCCCTCTTGTCACCAACAGCGTCGATCAAACGTGGGACTAACTATGTATTTTGTGTCTGTATTCCCCAGTTTCGCGACAGTATTTTCATAAACAATATATTTTAGGAATGTCTTACTGTGTGTTGGTTCGTTGAAGTATTAACTATGAATTACTCTATACACTCGTCTTTACTCTAATAAACAATCTAATTGTATGTGTTTATTGTTGTTTTATTTCAACATGCCTCTAATCAATAACATACATTCTTGTTAGAAAACAGTTTCATAAAAAGATTTTTATGAAACTATTTTATTCGATCTCGTTATTTGAATAATAACGAGATCTATATAAATATTTTAATAATTAAATACCTATATGAAATATTAGATTCTTACATAAGATTACATACCTGGAAGAGCGTGTAAATAACCCTAATCACCAGAAATCATGACTAAAACGTATCGGTTGGTAAGAGAATAATAATGAAAGTTAAACCAAAATCTTTCTAGGTTTATTTTAAAGTAATGTCATGATTTTACACATTTTGAACCAGCTGCATGGATCGTGGTTAAGGCTGAGAGCCATGCAATCGGTTCAAAATATACTTAATCAAACATAATAGGTATTTGTAAAAATTAAATCATTATTTTAAAATATTCGTCCGTAAGAAATAATAATTAAAGTGAAAAAGTTTTAGTAACTAAATTTATAGGCATTTGGAAAATAGAAACTATGGTTAAAACATACTGCTTGGTACGAGAATAATAATTAAAGTGAAAGTATTTTTATTTATTTATTTATTCTTTATTATACCAAATACAATAAAGTGGTACAAAAGGCGGACTTAATGCTAAAAGCATTCTCTACCAGTCAACCTTTGGGCTCAGCAGAAATTATCGAAGGCGGTATACATGAAAAGGAATGATCAGTAATTGAAAATTAGAGCTTAAATATAAAGTATATGAACAAATCATGGTTAAAACAAATTGTTTGGTAGATAATAACTATTAAAATGAAAATATATAACTACTATTGTATGTAATAATGTACTAGTGTAGGTACTAATGTACTATTTCATATTTTTCGAATTCTACCGACCTATAGTAAATTATAAATGTAACGAATTTACTTAAGCTATTTGAGTGTTCACTAAAATTAAGACGATTTGTTTTCTGTACTCCATATATCATAATTTATTATCTATAATTTTTATTTTCTCTGTAAGTGATTTTTTTTAATCCTGGAAGAGAAATACTAAAAATCTCTAAACCTAAACTTAATAACTAAACTTCTTGAGCATTGGTAAAATACAAAATATGATTAAAACATATTGTTTGGTGAGATAATAATAATTAAAGAGAAAAGTATATAGTAACTAAAGTTATGAGAATATGTAAAATAAAAATCATGTAATTTCAAGATAATGAAAAATGGAAAGTATACATTAAGTTAACTGCATAGGCTTTTGTAAAATGGAAATCATGACTAAATTTCATGGGTATTTGGAAAATATAAATCTGTAAATAATAAAATTGTAGCTGATCGCTGTCTGTACATGGAAGATATATGAGGTAAACTAATATTAACGACCTTCATTTTAATAGATCGCAATTCATCATCTTTTAAAACTTCTCTGCTTTTGTGTGAAGTAGTCTTAGAAACATTTTGACCGATTTTGGTACTTTTTCCACATATTAGGTATTGTAGTAGATTTTAATCGTAATTAGTCTTTCATTCCACATTATTTCAATCGAGCTGTAAAAAGTCTTGTTAACTAAAAAAAGTTGTTGCTATATTATATTGAGTGCATTTTTTTGCTATTACAAAATTTGAAAAAGAAAAGATAATTTATGCCCACCTAAACGAAGTCGCGGGCCGCAGCTCAGTTATGAATAATAACATACTGAGAATATTAATTAAAGTGACAAATCATATAATAACAAAAAATTCATGGGCATTGTAAAACTAAAACATATTTTTAAATATGATTGTTTAGAGAAAATAATCATTAAAATTAAAATCTTGAACCATAAAATACCAATAATAGATCTCGGCTGAACGCCATTACTTTCCATGTTTGGTAAGAGAGGCAATAGAGATCAAGAAA
>DWON01008687.1:0-11946 GCA_018251015.1 Phocides pigmalion okeechobee | reverse complement strand
GATGGACGTGGATGCGTTCCTGCTCTTGAGGACTAAGATGGTCGCCTCCAATAATGTGTATCCGGCAACCACACTTCCCCAACCGCAACACAATACATGAAGAACATGTTGTTTTACGGCGAGATATGAGGGTGGCGATGATGCCGCCCCGGGCGAGCTGTAACGGCTGTACCACCTTAGAAATATGTCAATTTTAATAATGAATTCATTAACTATTTATATTAAAACGTAAGAAAGGCAGATGTTCAAATCAAATCATTAATTCATATTGCTGGCAGGTTTACCATAATATAAAGCCGACGTAATAAGACGTATATAAGACGAGCTCTAACGGTTCTACCACCTTTCATCATGTTAGAATACATAGAATAAAAATAACAAGAAAGATATATAAACTAATGAACGTTGGCAGAGAGGAGATATGACGGTATACGAAAGTGTCAAAATGTTATCACGCTTTCCGAATCGAACTTACGCCCAAGCCACGGCATTGGGTTCAGAAGTATATCGATGTAATATTCTATATAATGTATTTATTGTTTATCATAGTCAAATATTTAACTAAACTTTCCGTCTATTTATAAAACTATGCAAATTTATCATTGTTATAATCATGAAGCAGACAAAGCTGAGTAAATTGCGATTTTTCGACAAACTGAACTCTTTCCATTTATAATTTGACGGCATTTTAGCCAATCGTTTCGAACGTTGCAAAAATAGTTTCTGTTACCACTAGGTACTTGTTTGACTGTCGCCCTGTTACGAATTTGCTAAGCGGAAGAAAGCAGTGCACTAGGTTGTTATGCAAATAATGTGTACGAGTGTGTGCAAAAATGTTAAAATCAATTATTCTGTTTTGGTTGAGGTTAGTTTGAGTTAGGTTTGTTTATCTGAAGCAATAGCGATCATAGCCAAATCAGGGCCTCGGGTATAATATTCTAATTTTGTGTTGATTAATAACTCCAATTAAAAATTATTAACGCCATTGATATCTCTACATACAACCAAATACGATTTAACCCTATTTGAGGTTCGATATAGGTCCATAGGCTATGGAAACTATTTAACATTAGGTAGCCGGCATACTGCTCTATTTTCTATTATAAAAAAGCAACTCTTCCACCATTTTATTAAAATCTTCAATAGTATCATCATGTTTTCTGCATTGACAGAATCTTTGTAGCTTGCCTTCCATCTTTGGCAATACAACATGCCTTATAGGTATTCCGTAGTTAATTTGAAGTCGAGACATTTCCTTCCTACCACCCCATTTCGGAGAACAAGTGTGTACGTAGTTATTGTTTTGCGGCGCATTGTCAGCCGAACAAAGCCGGCGTACGTCGCATGTATGCACTCAGCGTATTTTTATTGAAAGCCTCTCACTTCGCTTGGTGTTTCATCTGGGAAGGAGTACGAAATAGCTGGTAAATTCTAAAGAATGTATGCTCGTGTAATACGTTTTGAGAGCCCTTAGCGGCTTGAAATTGAAAACAGAACCGCATATGTAGCTTTACATCGCATGCAATGCACTTTGAATGGATTTGTACCGTTGCGGGTAATATATTTCATATATTTCATGTTTTCCTCAAAATAGTTTTGATAGAGTTTTTTATCACATAGCTCTTACCTTGACTTCGTAGGAGTTGAATTTATAAATGGAATAGTTTAACGAACCAACCGATATCAGAAACATGCACTCATTAAAGTCTATTAAAGCTTCTAAAGGTTATTAGTAATTTTATAAATAAGAACCTAATCCGTTATCTATCGTTGTTGTAATGACTACTTTAATAGATTTTGTAGGGAATTTTAGCTATATTAGTAAATATATATGTACAAATATTTTCAATTTTTTTCTTTATTCTGGGTATTACAGATTTTAGCTGTAAATGAAAATTTCAGCTATGGCTTTTTTTATTAGTCCATATGAATGACAGACAAAAAAATCATTTCTACTCTTTAATAAATAAAACTAGTATGCTTCAGAGTTCACTATAAAGTTCTCAAAGTTGTATCAAAAAAAAAATTGCATTGGATCAGAGTGGTGGAATATGGGCTAACCTCTTATGATAAAACTCATGCCCAACGGCGGGATAGTTATAAAGGACAAAGAGACATGCGCTTTGAAAAATTGAAACGTAAAGAAATAAATTTCTGTACTTAAAAGAATATATAAAATTATTCAATTGTGTTTTCCACATTTTTATATTACTAAGCATATTCAATTAGACATTTTCCCATAAAACAGCTCCATTGTAGCTTATGTTTACGTTATTAAGGAGATTTCTGTGTTGCGTGTTCAAACAATTTTCTTTTTCAAGGTGTTCAAGTGTGAAAATAGGAAAAATAACAAGCAATCCAGAAAATACGAAAGGAAAATATTGTTCTGTTATTCTTTATGTAACTAATTAGTGTATTTCATTGTGTTTTCGCTCGCGGCAAAATCGTAGACATTGTCATGAAATATATGTAATAAATACATATTATTGTTTTCTTCTATATATATATTTTAGTTTATTTATTGTTAATTAGAACTATATATATCATTTTAACGTTAAAATGAAATAGATAACACACAATTTACAACATATATATTTTTTTATGTGAGAGAGTATCAAACGAGCATGCAAATCACCTGATGTAAAGTAGTCGCAGCCCACAGACATCCACGTACAAACACGAATGAAATCCTATCTGAGCTCGAACGTAGATACGTTGCTATTCCTGAGGACTAAATTGCCTTCAAAGGGTAGCTGGCCACCGCACCTCTTCAACTATGAGGGCGACGGTGGTACCTCCCCGGTCGAACTATAATTCTCCCACCTATGTTACCGCTATTTTTATCAGGTCGTCGGTTATGACGTATTGATATTGTACATAAAGCTAAAATAATTATCTAATTCCTCCTAAAAGCTACCTAGGGTTTCATGATAGAAATGGGGGAATCAGTAGCACCTCCTTAATTGCATATTGCTATACAAATAGACGAAACCAGATACCAACTGTTTTGCTCTATTCAAATGAAAATCAAATCCGTTGCGTATTTGCATTCACTATGTGTACGGTATGTTTTACCAACAAGAACAAAACTATCCTTTAGACCTTTGCATTTTCTGATTGCGGTTAACCCTATGTTCGGGGTTGTTAACTTTAAGTCCATTACTCATTTTTATTTAAAACAGAGCTTGCTCTACTATGTTTTGGTTTGCAAAGTATTAGTTACTGTATTTAATTTTGTGGTTTTATTCGCACGGACTATTATATCTCCGTATGCGTAGAATTTATAAAATTCCTCTCTTAATGCTCACTCAAGCCATATTAAGAACCTACATTCAAAATTTCAGGGTTCTTTGTTGAACGGATTATACTGTGGCGTTGATCTGTGTACCTGTCAGTCACTTTACTGTTATATATACATATAATATATTTCCCTAACTCTCCAGAGATCTAACTTGTAAGACAAGGAAGGTAATTACCAACAATCCAAAAGCTTCCGACAAGGCTAAACGATTTCAAAAAAAAGGATCAATTTGGTACTAATCAAAGATACTAATCAAATTACTAAACGATCAATTTTCGACTAACGGTCAACCATTTAAAGATTGACCGCACTTGACATTAATAATTCGGTATGTCATAAAAATCATCTACACATGCCTTATATCACAGAATAATACTTGATTGATAATTTAATTAATTAGATTTCCATTGCTCAAAAAGTGTTTTATGGCACGAAAGATCAATAACAACATTTTCACCCGTGGATCGTATATTTGGACGGAACGTTCATTTGTCACGAAGTAGCGCCCAGGGTTTATATTATTCAACACTTCAAATCACTTCCATTTGTCACGAAGGGTTCTTTGGTGTACGAAATCAGAGAGCACATCAAATCAAACAGAGTAAACAAAATGAAGCGATCGTCCATTATTAAAACTGACGGTGCTTTTTAAATGGAGTGACGCATTGTATTCTTAATTTTGACAGATGGCTCTGTAGTTCGGATGAGAGTACCTCTCTCGAAATCCATTAGTAGAAAAATTTTAGAACTTCCGTGGAAATATGTAGATATGTAAAGAAATCGTACATCATAAATAGTTTAGAGCAAAAAGGGCAGAATCCGAGTTCGTGAATTAAAAAAAAATCAATGTTACTAATAACATGCATTATTCGATTATAAAGTGAGGCTGTAGGGATAAAAATATTTTGATACTGGCAATTTTGATTCTTAACAAATTGCTTATAATTCTAACAATAACGTTCATTTTAGACGATAACAAAAACAAAAGGAATTTAAAAATAATTCGAATGTAAAAATGTGGAGTCAATCACTCTTAGCTTACTCTGTAGCCATTGTTTTTGTACCTATGTTCATGTTTATTTTCACATAAAAACATTCTTCACTCTTGCATAAGAAACAAAGAGATTTTTTTGCATAAATCTACTCACGATCAAGTTTTTGTTGACTATCAGAGTCGTTCTATCTTCACTGAAAACAGATTTGTGATAAATTACGCAAAAAGTCAACAGAGCGTATTAAGCAAATGGTTTATGGGGTCTTCGATTAGGAGACACAGATAATGATTAATGATGTGTTAAATGAGGCAGGAGAGATCAACACTACTCTCACAATATGCCGTGGAGCGAATCTTGTACGAATACGATCGAAATGGGGGACGTCCTACATTTAGTTTGCTACTCTTACCTAGCGTTGTTAACTCTTCCGGGTTAGGCGATGGGTAGGGATTATTCGGACCACTTAACATGGTGACTTTAACGCTGGGATTGAGCAACCTGACCGGGCTATTTCTTTTTCCCATTTCAAAGTTTTATTTACTCGAAATTGTGTGCAGATGTCTGTGGAAGAATTTTGACATACACGATTAGCTGTCCCGTGTGCTCACTATTTTCTTAAAGTTGTAATATGTAATGTGTGTTTATAATGACAGATTTAAATACAGTGCGGAGAGTTTCTTCTGCCAGCTTTTTTCTCGGTCTATCTCACTTAAAAAGGCGATCAAAGCTGATGAACAGATTTTACATTGTAACTTTTTCTTTAATTTAATATAATAAGTACATAACTTTTAATGAAAAAAGTGTTCGAATTTAAATTTGAAACAATTCATTTATTTGTTACCTTTATGAAAGTAAAAAAGCGTCGTAACAAGATTTTTACAAGCAAATCAAATCAATGGCAAGAAATAGTCTATGGGTAAAGTAAGAAGGGAAGGAAACAAAAATATTGTAAAGGAAAATGTAAGATTGATCGAGATAACGCTTCCAGGCAAGGAATTTTACTTTGAATAAGAAAATCTGTAGGGCAAGCAAAATGGTGAACGAACGCGTTGTCGACAACTTCCCGTATTATTCTAATGACTTTCGAAAACTATCGATTTTATTTTTAAATTTAGAACTACATTTATGTACAATTACTTCCGAAGTATTAATTCATGACCCGTAGGGGTTGTTCCGTTTATTGGTTGGTTCACTGACATCTGAGACGTGTGAGCTTGAGCATTTCACTCTTCAGGACTAGCAATGCATGTGAGCTCGATTTCAGATAAGATTCATTAGTATATCGTTTTAAGTTTCGGTTAAAGTTCCTGACGACTACCCTCGTGGGTTGACCTGATTTGTTCTTTTGTAAAAATAATGTAGAATAGCATCCAGAATTTCTTGCATTTTTATTGGAAGGTGTGGTTCATTTACACTTGAAGCGACTATTTTGTTTCTCAAGAGTAGCAATGCAAATGAGTTCCATTTCGAACGGGATGAATTTTTATAATTCTAAATGGAGTTGTGTCTAAAGGGTGGTAGTGACTACTTATCAAATGTGACTGTACGCATAATGTCACTTATATGCTATTGATGTGATACATCCAGAGAACAGTTAAAATTGCTTGTATTTCGATTTAAATCAGATTCTAGTATCACTGGACAAGAATATCGAAACATATTCGATTCGCTAAAGTTTCGTGCTTGACATGACCAATGTCGATTAGTTTAACCGCAGGCTTGTCTTTATATTCTGCCTTTTATTACAATAATATGATTAAAATAATACCAAGAGACGGTTAGCAGCATTTTTATAATCATAGGTTCTTGTATAAAAATTGATAAACTGGTTGTTGTACGCGAGTAAGTTCTGGAGGACAACCAAGTCAAATAAAATTGGAGACAAGCTGATGTGAAGTGATTTTCGTAATCCATTTCTTCAATACCCGCTATTTCGTTTCCCAAATACATATATATTATTGGTTTTTTTAATGTTTTTATTAATTGTCTCTCTTCCAATTCCTTTAATCTATCTTTTCCTAGTTATTGTTTTTACCGTGTTTTTTTTTAATTATATAATAATTAATTAGAAGCTTAAAATAATAACAACTGAATGAATCGATTCTGTGAATGGTGTTGAGGCGAAACCGATACCTGAGGCGGAAAGTCGCATTTCATCCGTTGGCTTGCTGAACTAGTAGTGTTAGCCTTAATTTTTCTTTATTTTTTTATGTGTAAGAGTAGCAAATGAGCATGCAAACCACCTGATGTTAAGTAGTTGCAGCCTATAAATATCCACGTACAATCACAAACACGACCGAAATCTTATCTGAGCTCGAATGTAGATTTGTTGCTACGCCGGAGGATTAAGATGGTCGTCTCGCCTCAAAGTGTAGCCGGCAACCGCACCTCTCCAACCAAAACACAAGTAATGCTTTACGGCGGATTATACCCCGGCCGAACTATAGTTCTCCCACCTTTAGACCATATTTTATTCTCTTTTGTTCTATAGATTCTTCACATTTTTATATTCCTGGAAGGTTCGTTAAATATAGCAGTCATTTTCGGGATTATCCTGCCAGATGCTGACGATTAATAAATTAGGACGATTTAGTACGGATGTATAAGATTCTACCGTCTCATTTCATTTTGTTTCCATTATACAAATTAGTTTGGAGCGATTGACATGGTTTGATTTTAAAATAAGTGAGTAGTTTGAAACGATCGACATTTTTGCTTTAATATTATGAAAGTATTAGATTAAATACATTTTGCTAATATTTATTCTAAGTTGTAAGTTAAAATCTATTATAGAAGACCCAAAACCTATGTATATATATGATATAAGCCTAACCTAAACAATCTAAAGAGAGTCCGTATCCATACGGCATATTGCCAAGAACGATGGATGCATTCCTACGCTGAATAGTCATTGCAAACCTCTGCACGGGGTATGAACCAGCCTTCTTGTCACCAGCAGCGTCAGTCAAAAGTGGTACTACTTGTTTGAAAAAATGTTGATACTCGGACTCCATGGATCAAAGGTTTAAAGGAATAAATACGTAATCTCTGCAAGTGGAACATATTTGCACCGATTACCTTCTGTTTGTTAATATATTTGTTTATTAACATTTCAGTTATATATTCAATTATTCATATCGATACTGCGGACCTTAATTTTTGTTAGCTTAATTTACTTTGACTCTTTTTCAATTAAAAGGTGTACGAATCATTATAATTGCGTAGAAAATAAAAAGACTTGCGTTACAAAGTCAAAATAAAAGGTAAAATATTTCAGGGTCGTTCATAATAACTAATTAAAGGGGAAAGGCTTTAAAAGAACTCCTAAAGGCCGGAGATTATTAGTAAATTACTTGCGAATCTAATTTAACGAGAAACACAAAAGGAGTAATTATTTTGAGCTGCAGACATGTTTCGGTAAAGTAATGTTCAAAGTCCTTTTTGTTAGTGAACCGTTGAGTATAATATCAGGTTAATTTTGGAAAATTAAACAGGAAATTAATTACAAAAAAATATTTAGCCTTACAATTGCCCTACATTTTTTTAATGTGAGAAGAGTAGCAAACGAGCATACAAACCTCCTGATGTTAAGTAGTCCTGTAGACACAGACGTACAACCACAAACATGATTGAAATTCTATCTGAGCTCGAACGTAGATACGTTGCTACTCTTGAGGACTAAGATGGTCGCCTCGCTGCAAGGTGAAGACGGCAACTACGCCTGTCCAACCGAAACAAAAGTAATGCTTTACGGCGGATTATGAGGGCGTATTACAACTGATTATTAGAACTGATAAATATAAATATTATTCTAAATGCATACTGAATTAGGTAATTTTACACCAAGAAAAGAAAAAACACTCGTGCTTATCACAAAAATATCCTGGTTGGGACTCGAACCCGCGATCATTGGCTCAGTTAACCTAACCGCTAAACCAAGACGTTAGTTATTCAATTGAGCACTACAGCAAAATAATTATTCATTGAGTCAAGTTATAATTCTCACTCTCAAAATGCACTTTCTACAATTGAGGACATAAATTAATTAAATGAAGGCTTTTCAGGAGCAAAAGTTAACGACTTGCGCCTCTAATGACAGGGATCTTCTGTCTAATAGGTTTAATTTAATTGTCCTTAACAAATAGACCATGTACTTTGAGATAATTATTATAATATCATTGGGTATATATGTTTTTTTAATAGTCCACGATTCAGATGCAATTTTTTTTTAATATCAATAGATTTTTCCCGCTACTTCGCTCGCTTTGAAGCCCTTAAATGAATATCAAAGATCATTGCAGCGCACACTAAAACGAAAACAATAAACTGGTATCTAACTCGAAAAAATTAAATAATTGTAGTATTGCTTATAAGTAACAGAACAAAATAAAGTGAAATATAAAAAAATAATAACAGCTGAAGCTATAGTCCAAGATATCAATTTGAAGGGTTCAAAATTTGCTACATTTTCAAAATTTTTGACAAACAGCTATGTGTGCCAATTATTATTAATAAAAAGTGTCCTATATCCTTTTTAATACCTCTAAGAATATGTGTACAAAGTTTCATGATTACCAGTTCATTAGTTTTGGCGTGAAAGCGTAATAATTTCATTTACATTTATAATATTAGTAGGGATTGGATGGTTATATATCTTTTTTCATACATTTAATAGTCGGTGCAGCTAACTGTAAGTATATATATTTACTTATTTCAGAGAGATGTATCATGCAGCCTCTTGAACTATAGTGAAGTTAAGATGGAAGCGAATGTAAATTACGGTCTCCTACAACATAATAACGGAATCATTCGTTGCCAGATAGTAAAACATTTTTCAATGTATTTTCACCAATAGTCATTGAAGTAGCTGGGCAAAAAAAATATATTTATTTATTTATTTATTCTTTATTGAACCAATGTGGTACAAAAGGCGAGCTTAATGCTAAAAGCGTCCTGCAGGCGATGCAAGGTTATGCCACTACGAGGGACCGACACTTTTAGCTGGGCTTCGAGGTCTGCAAATTTTTTCATTAAATTGGCCTCAAGAGCCTTTTAGCTCTCTATAACAGCACTGTAATTTGCCATTGTGAGTCAAGTCACACTTGGACAGGAATTATGAGTAGTGCAGTGACGTAATAGTGGGGTTGACTGGACTGTGCAGTGTAATTAAATATTACAGCATATATTGGCTCAATAACACTTGTAAGTCTTCATAGTATTATAAACTTCTAGTTACTAACAAAAATAGTGAGTTTAAACAGTAAAATACTGTCAATTTTAAATAGAAATCTTGAGAGAACTTTATCACTTTTTTACATCTACCGCCCAAAAAAATGCACCAGACATCCCCAAAACATATACAAGTATATACATAAAAACATGAAAAGCATATATAGAAATGCAAAAAGGACATAAAAAGCGTAGTACCAAACATTAACCTACAAAGATATAACTAGCGAAGATAATTTGGAATTCCATGTAACACGTGTAAAATTAAATTAAGATGGCAGCATTAAGGCCTCTGAAAGCGGACGGTAAGTAACCAAAAGTAAATTACGGTCTCTAACGACAACGTAACGGAACCATCCATCGCCTGATAGCCCTAATTGGATTGCTCTTGTCAAATATCAATTATGTCTTCCGGAAATCGAAAGTAATTATTTCACGTCATCGACAGCGCGCTGCTATCGTTAATTACGTTTCGTCAGTTTTAATATGGCAGCTAGTCTGTCTTTTGGCGATACCCTAGAGTTTGATTCAAGGCGTAACAATAGAAATAAGTTCTGGGTTTGGATAAGTCCTAAACATATATAAATATATACATGTATGTACCGATTCTATCGAGGATACGAAGATTACTAGTATAAGGCTGTTAAATATTTATAACCGGGAAATAAAGTTTCTAAATAATAATTGACACATTTGTTTCTCTTCTTTAGGGTTGCTACGCCATAGATAGTAACTAGGGTTATGAGTGAAGAAATAATAGATTTATTTAATTTGATTGTAATTACTATTTATAAGAAAGTATAACTTTTATTGTTTTCTTAACCATTACAACGTTGTCATATGGTTCACCTCCCACGAGGTTTAACGACAATTACTTGTAAACTATAATCTTCATGGAAGGCGTGCTTGTTATTCTGAGCTCCCCCACTCAACAGTGGGCGAGGGAACTGTAGTTAAGCTGGGGTGCAACCCCGAGTTCAGGTCCGGGCAAAGAGGCTGGACGTCCCCGATGATGACGACAAGGCGTGCAAAAAAATTGCCAATAACGGTCACCCATCCAAATTTCAACCGCACATGACGTTGCTTACCTTTGTCGATCGTCACATATACACAAGCAAAGCCGAGCTATACGAGCTACATAATTCACGAAATTCGCGGTTTAGTTATACTGCCATGTATAGTTACATATGTCATATGTAACAGACATATAAAAGTTGGTCACCAATTTTGTGACACCAGCCTCAGAGCGCTCACATGTGAGATGATTGCAAAGCCACCCCCCATCCCTCGGGAACAGGTTGAAAAGGCTTTACTCGTGGCACTCAGTGGCTCTTTGCAACTAAGAATCCAGGACTATTTGTGCATACAGTGTTGTCGGGAACAAAATTGTGGGCATTCTCTGGGGAGAGTCTAGAGGAGAGGCTAACGATGTATTCTGCACAGTAAATAATTAAAATTTTAGATCAGTTGCTACAATATTTGATCTCTACATGGTACAAACAAGGTTACTTCCGCCGTCTGTACGCTTAGATCTTTCTAACTACTCAACGTATTTTAATGCGGTTCTCATCAATAGATAGAGTTATTAAAGAGAATGGTTCATATGTATTATACATGTATATTATAATAGAAAATCAAATCAAATCAAATCATTTATTTCGGGCACTATAAACAAATATATAAAAAGGTATAATTGAGTACAGAGGCCCATAGTATAAATACCTTACAGACTAACATACATACAGAATATACTTATAACTACGTCACGGTTTCTTTCCAGTTTACACAGAAAAGCGGGATTTTTAAACATTTGTAATGCGATGTCGTAAATGAGTCCATAAGAAGCCTGGACGAGCAGATAGTGAATAAGTCAAAGTGGAATAATATTTATTCTAAGTTGATTCTCACAGAACTTTTTTTAACGTCAAAAAATCTGCCACCGCCTCTGAATACGCTTTCCTAAAGAGAAGCAGCGACAATTTAACGTAATGTAGGTTACTCTGGAGTAGGAAATATGCTATAAATTTGACGGGTGGTACAATAGTTCGATCGGGGAGGTACTAACGCCACCCTCATAGTCTGCCGTAAAGTGATTCTTGTGTTTCGGTTGGAGATATGCAGTTGCCGGCTATACTTAAAAGGAAGGCATTCATGATCCAGTTGCATCTTAGTCCTACGGAGTAGTAACGCATTTATGTACGAGCTCTGCTCGAAGTTTAGTCTTTTTTGATATTGGACGTGGATATGCTGGAGAGACCACTTAAAACCAGGAGGCGTGCACGCTCGTTTGCTAATCTTTCAACATAAAAAATGTAGGTTTTGAAAAAGGTGCTAGAGCCGTTAGAGCTCGCCCTGGGCGGCATCACGGCCACCTTCTTAACCCGCCGTAAAGCAACATGTATTGTTTTTCGGTTGGGGAGG
>DWON01008686.1:0-11947 GCA_018251015.1 Phocides pigmalion okeechobee | reverse complement strand
TTAGCAAACAAATATGCAGGCTGCTTAATGTTAAATAATCTCTGCAGCCAATGGACATCTTTGCCCAATTATTAAGACTAAAAACCTGCCTGTCGCTCGTGTATACAGTTACAACAGTACCTCTCTAACCAAAATATTAAATGTGCTTTATGACGAATTATGAGACCGAGGATGCTACTTCCCCGATCGAACGGATATATGACTGATAAACTGATTGCTTTTTCTACTACTAGAGAAGTGCATATATTTAACAAACAACCTCCCGTGTTTAGGAAATAAAGTCTATTCTATTCTATTCTCTTCAAGTCTAATTACAACAACATATGATGTATTTTGATATAAATCATATAAACTGCTTCATAATACTTTTTATATACTTCAATTTTAAAATTTGCAAGTAATAAATAAAATAAAACGATAAAAAATCTGAATGAAATATACTATGACAATGTTCTAAATAATCTTATGTTCGTATTTATGCTTATATTTTAGCTGTGCTATTGAGAACTACTACCAGAGATCCAGTTGAGTTTTTGAATAAATTGAACGAAATAGAAGTTGGAGGCGGAGGTTACTGTTCGGAACTGTCCCTGGCCGGAGTCAAATTTGCAATTGAAAAGAGCAATCCCAATTCCTATATATATGTATTCACTGATGCAAGTGCTAAGGATTACGAGGAACTAAATTCAGTAAAAGCTATGGCTACAAAGAAGTCTATTCAGGTATTAGAATAAGTTTTTTATTGCATTGAAATAGCCAACGAGTATGTTATCTATCTTTTTAAAATAAATAAGTCGAGCGTAAAGTTACATGACCCACCTTTTGTAACTAAGAGTAGCAAACGAGCATGCAAACCACCTGATGTTAAGTAGTCGCAGCCCATAAATATCCACGTACAACCACAAATATGACTGAATTTTAGAAAGAAATTTGAACGTACATACGTGGGTGCTCCTGAGGACTAACACAAAGTATAGCCGGCAACTGCACCACTCCAAACAAAACACAAGTAATGCTTCACGGCGGATTATGAGACTATAACTAATTCTGTTTTTGTTTTTTTTTTGTTTGACACAAAAAGCAAATATGTCACATTTTAAGCCTATACGCTCACATCACCTTTTTAAATGCAATAATTTTCAATCCATTAATAGTTTTACATAATTTTAAACTATGACCTGCGACGTTTAGATATTCAACCTTTCACAACTTTGCCGTGATTTCAATTCTCGGAACTGTCGAAATATTTGTATTTAAAAATTTAAAGATTTCATACTACACATTTCTTTGGGTCACGAATGAGTAAATAACAATAGTTTTTCAAAGGTCCTAGGTAAGTTTCTGAGTTGAAGTCCCAGATACGCTCCTTTAATTGCATTTTAGAAATTTGTTATCACTTGCTTTAATGGTAAAGAAAAACATGATGAAGAACTTGTAAGTACTCCATAAATACCTGAGATTTCTCTATAAAGTTTTCAAAGGCATGTGCATACCAATCCGCATTTGGCTAGCATGGTCGACCATAACCTAAACCTCCTTATTTTGAGAGGAGACCCATACCCATCAAATGCTGGGATAGAGACAGTAATGGGTTGATACTGATTCAGATTAACCCATAAGCAAAAAAGAAGTATAGATATCTAGATGATTGTTTTTGCTAAAAATTACAGATAACTTTTCTTTTGACTGGAGATTGCGACGATTCAGTGTTCCCCGAGTACACCGTGTATAAAAAAATTGCCGACGCCACATCCGGAGAAGTATTTAATGTAAAGAAAGAAGATATAACCGAGGTTAATGTTTCTAATATTAAAGAACAAAAACCAACACAATTATACACACAAAGGAATTGAAAAAAGGCACGTAACTTCGCAAAAAAAGCGTAGCCTCACAACTTGAGGAGATTAAAAACAATTGACATAGTTAAGCAACGTCGAGCGTAGTTAGAAGTTGGATGCGTGACCAAAAGTGGCATAAAATATTTAAGGGCACATTAAGAATCGGTTTCACTTTTTACTGATGGCCGTTGCTTAACCCTCTTCGAGAACCTATGGGCTGTTAAAAACATCAGATAAAAGGGTTGGCGCTTAATCCGTATCACCAATAATATGCATTAAATAATCTTGAATTCACAAACTTATAAAGTTATACGGTATTTTATGGTATTTATGTTTAGATTTTTTTACTCATAATATTTATTCAAATACATGTATTATGGACACCTTACCTTTGTCCTCTAAACTTGTTACCATGTCTGCTACCCAGAGGTTGTCTGGAAGAGATCGCTACTGTAGCGATAAGACCGCCTTTTGGTCACTACTGCTATATTTGTTTTCTTGTATTTTCTTGTTGTGTATTTTTTGCAGTGTAATTAAACATATTTGATTTGATTGAATTTGAATAGCATAGTTAGGTTAATACTCAGCTCCCCGCAGTTGTGAGAGCTTTTGTGACCATCAGTGGGATATAAATATTGCTATATTTATCTATTTAAAAGTGATAAAGAGATTATGTATTTGAGGAATAAAATTTAACTGTAAGAAAAATTAAATAAGTTATTCATTCAAAAATATGAATAATACTATTTTATTCCAGATAATGAACTATATTAAAAAATCCATTGACAACCCAAAAACGACCTTGGTGTCTGAGCCAATTAATCCGGGAGTTAACAAGATTAACGTAAGTAACAGTAACAGTAAGTGAATTATTTATATCTTAGAGTAACCAAGCGTAAGAAAATCATCATCCGAAAATGTATTTCGTGGTTTGATCAAGAAAATAAATTTACCTCTTACAAATATTGCTACGCTTTTAACTCTAACAATAATAGACGATAGTAGATACTGTTGGGGAAAGTTACATCAAAGAAATGCAACGGTTATAGACTGTTAAGTTGTTCAGACTGGATCAAAAGTATTGCTGAAAACCATATGATACCTCTCTTTGAAAGGCAGCAACATCGAAATAAGGAGATAGAATACTTTACTTAATTACTTAATTCAGAGCATACAGAGCAAAAATTAATGCAGAGCAAACATAGCCCCACCCAATCCAACAAACAGTGGAATTGGCAATAATTTTTCGGGTGGTCCTTATCATCACAGGAAAGGCCCGGGAAATAAGAATAAACTTAAGCCCTAATTGATCTGCCCAGGCAGGCCATTCTCCTTGAGGGTTGTGTATCTATAGTCATAATAAATTTATTCAAACGAGAAAAAAGTAAATATTGTTATACTTAGGCCTACAACCTTTATAAACGTGTATCTATGTTTTAGTTTACTGTGGACAACGACATGAAAAATGTTACTGTTTCGGTCAACGTAAATCGAGACACTAAAGTCAATTTAAACGTGACTGACCCCCACGGCAATGAAGTACCAACTGAGGATTTAGTAAATATAGGGAGTTCAAAAGTAAGTTTAATATAAAAGAATTAAACAGAGAAGTCATTGCTGATAGCTTCGACTGTTAGTATTATACGATAAAAAAACAATATGCTAATACTTGGAAATCTAAATTGAACATTTATTACATTCTGTCAAAACGACTGAAGACAAACTAGAAGGGGAACAAAAAAGATGGGTGCCACAACTGCGAAAATAAAATTAACACGTATTCATATTTATGATATGGGGTTTGTCAAAATAGGTATACAAATTCTAATTCCAAGCCGACGATGCATTTTAAAATCCCTCGTCAACCATAACATTATCTTAATTGATAAAAAAATAAGCGTATTGGTTATTTATATATGAGAAGAGCAGCAAACGAGCATGCTAACCACTTGATGTTAACTCGCGGCAGCACATACTGATATCATTTGAGCTCGAACGTAGATACGATGCTACTCCTGAGGATTAAGATGGTCGCCTCGCTTCAAAGTATAACCGGCAACCGCACCTCTCCAACCGAAACAAAAAGTAATGCTTTACGGTGGATTATGAAGGTGGTGGTAGTACCTCCCCGGTCGAACTATAGTACTCCTATCTTTAAGTTCGAAACGAAATTCGATGATGTTAGTGTGCAAGAGTTTTAAATGAAGATAGGTCATGGATCTTGCGTCCCATAAAAAGGAAGATCGAAGATCTGATACCTTGTCTAATACATCTGTTTTATCACATACGAATAGATAGAAACCAAACAATGTACTGCATTTGCTGATGCCAAATGTGATTCAAATGGAACCATAAAAGTTACTCAAATTTATAACGAGTAAATATTAAATATATTATATTTATCCATAAGGTTTCCACTATTCTGAACCCTGAGAATGGAACATACGTAGCAACAGTTGATAGTGAGAGTAAAGGAAAATGTGTTGTAAAAGCCGCTGTAAATGTCAACTTTCATTATGGATTTAGCGGAATAATACCTAATTCCATAAAAAATACTAGGACCAGACCAGTACCAGGTATATTTTATATTTTTCTTTAAGATTTATACCAATCTTGCGATATGTCAAACATTGTTATCAACCACATGAGTAGAGAACTAAACAAAGACAAAGCTTCATACGACTTTTTCTATTAGAATTACATCATTACATTATTTATTAAATTTTATAAATAAACAAGCATTCAGTCCACTTGATAAGAATTTCAGTATGTGCTGTAACAGACTCCATATAAAACAATAATGCCACATGAAATTTATCATAGATGCTTAACTACTTCCTAAAGACTTAGATTATTATTATTAGATATATTATTAGAGATAGATCAGTGAGTGTATGTAAATACCTTACAATGAAATAAAATATTTGAATTTGAATTTGAATTTGAATTGTTGGCACCTTCTCTTTAAATGCGAACACCTTCACGAAGAGATAAGATATTTTCATAACCACCCATTATTCATATTTTTCAGACATGAAATCTCATCTAGCAATTAAGCTTGATATATTAAATGATGATACTGATGTTAAGGTAACGAAGATTCTCATTCTGGATATGAGTGATAAGGAATTAATGGATATACCTGGGGATGTTATAAATGATACTAGCAAGTTTTACGTCTCTGTACCTTTCGAACCACCAAAAAATACTTTTAAAGTAGCAGTAAGTAAAAACCAGTTAATAAAAATAATCAACATTAACAAAGAAGTTTACTGTAAACCTCAGAAACTGAGTACGGAATTGAAAATTCCAAATAATCTAAATAATAATATAAATAATAATTTCACGCTGCTGGTGACAAGAGGGCTGGCTCATATCTCGCGCAGAGAATTGCGATTGCTATCCAGCGTCGGAATGCAGCTAATGTTCTTAGAACCATGCCGCATGGGCACGGACTTCCCTTAGATTGTTTAGGTTAGGTTTTTATTGTAATTCGTTTTAAGATTTTCATCATTGTATATATGATATTAATATGTATATTAAATTCGAAATTAACGAGCCAAATCGTTGCCAATTCAAGTATTCCAAAGACATTAAGGCATTATATTGATGACATCAACTTATATGTTAGTCGAAGGATACTCTTGGATATCAAAGACTTCAATAAAACAAATCATTTTTTTTTAAATACCTTGCCATCCTGCTTTATAAAGTATACATTATATATTATTGGACATCGAATAAAATTGCCACACGATGATTACCTCATACGATTACTGATAGCATCAGTGCTTTGTATATATATAAACATCCGCATCCATATCAAAACGAATATAATTTAGATTTTTAACTAGCCAATTTAGTCCTTAACCCTTGGCATGTATTTACTTGAGTCATCCATTTGCATCTAAACTGCTTTTCGTGGGTATTTTCAATTGTTTTGTTTAAAAGGTAATAAACGAGTGTGCTAAAGACCAGATGTTAAATAGTTTTGCAGTTCATGGACATTTAGTTCCAACCTCAAAATAAGTTAGTCTTTATTGGCGTCATGTATACATGCATTGCCATTCTTGGAGAGTGAGATGGTCGCCCTGCTTATAAGCACACTCGGCAACCACACCTTGCTAACCGAAACAAAACAGTTGCTCTACAGCGGATTAATAGTACAGCAATAGTACTATCTAAACTATTTTTATTTTTTTATTATGTTTTTTTTTATAACATAGTAATGATGATGAAGAAAATTAAATGATGCTTTTTATAATCCAGATCGTAGCTGTTGATCAGAAAACGGGCGAGAACTATAAAAGAATAGCCCGTACACCTGTTGAACCACAAACTTATGCGGGTAATATCATAGTTCATTATTAAGGGAACGTACCTATACTGCATCATACATTCAGGACAGGAGAGACGTCAAAACAATAGATATAGTCAACAAGGCGAGGGAAGGGCCTTAGTATTTCGTCACGTAGTCTAATCCTCTAGGGTGTTGTCACGCTACTTCATGCTTGTTTCAACATGTTGTGTTCGGTGAGCAGCGTATAGTACTTTTTAGCAAATGGTGACAACACTGAAAAAAAAATGGAATAATAAAATCATCAGGAGATACTATCCAACAGTTAAAGGAGGATGTGTACTACGAATATGCATACATTACCTAATGTGTTACTGACTCTTCGTTGCTAACGATTAATGATTAAGTACACCATTAGACGCTATATCAACATGCTGGTCAAAAGAAGGCTGATAGATTTTGTATAGTTACGAGTATGTTATTTCGAGTATCCCATATTTAAAACTATATGTTCATGGTTATACATATTTATCATAAAGTGATCAGAAGAATTTCTAAACAGCGATAGCCTACTAGTGAGATCTCGGACTTGGACGAAGAGAACACGAGGTTCAAATCTTAACTATATAATATGAGCATATATGTATATAAATCAAACGAAGGTTTTAAATTTTCTAAATTATTTGCATATTAGAAATTAATTATCACTTAATTTAACGGTGATGGAAAATATGAAGAACTTATATCGTTGAAAGTAATAAAGTTCTGAAAAACGGGTGAAGTCTATCAGTTTGCACGTGACCAGCATAATGGACTATGGCGTAACGTGTTATTTTTAAAGGAGACTTTTGTCCAGCGGTAAAACAATACTGAGTTTATCTTAATGGCAAAAAATTATCATTTATTTACAGAAAAAGTAACATATAAACGTCCAAAAGTAATAATTGAAAGTGGTCCATCAATTAAAATTCAGTATGGAAATCCATTAACATTGGAATGTAGAGTGATTGCTTACCCGCAGCCAAAAATCGTCTGGGAGGATAAAGAATCTGGTACAATGTTAAATTCAACCGTAAGTTATGTTTATAATTTTGATAGTCTTTAGGACAATATAAAGGTGACATTAATTTAAAAAATAATATAAAAGGGAGAACTTTTGATAAGAAGCCATTTCTTACATACAAGCTTACACAAATAATATTTACATAAACAATATTTAAAACAGATATATTAAGCTACTTGAAGTTAAAGAAAAATGCCATACAAAAGCATAAAGTTTAAATAAAATATGTATACTTTATTTTCAAGAAGCAACAAATGGGTATACAGTCTGCTAGATGCTAAGTGATTACTTCAATCCATGAGTATAGGACAAAATGATAAACTTTTAATAGAACAGGAATCTTTCACAAAATCAAGGACGAGAAGGGAACGATCAGAGACAAGAACGGAAAATCTCGTAGTAATTTTATAGTATGCATAATTCGGCGTTTTTTTGTCGGAAAAGATGCAAATGAGCGTACAGGTTCTCTCATTTTAAATGGTCTTAGCAGCCCTTGCATATCTACATCCAATCTCAATGAAGATTTAAATTCTACCCGATGTTATGAATGGATGTGCTACTTCTAAGGACAGAGATGGTCGTCGGTTTGTAAGTGTAGCCGGAAAACGCATCTCTCCAACCGAAACACAAGAATTCCTTTAGACGTATCTGAAGCGGGAGCAGTATCTCAAGCGGCAGTCAAAATATTGTTCTACCACGATGCCTTAATTTAGAAGATAGTAGCATAATTACTATAGCTTAAAGACAAGGCAATGCCACTTTTATATAAATGTTTAAAAGATCAATCAAAATAGAATTAAAAAGAATAAATATTTATAAAGTTTCAAGTCTTCTAAAGAACGGAATAAAGGTTTTCTACAAAAGATTGAAATTGTTAACAGGCATCAATAATAGAACTTCCATACGACTACTTAAGCATCTTGAACATTGACAACGTCACAAAGACGAATTCGTACAAGTGTAAAGTGTCCATACATGATGATATAGCAGAAGATTCCATAGAAGTTGAAACTTTCAGACCTCGTTTTTGGAATATTCTCGAAAAACCTACAGGTAACTATCATGAACACTACTTTAAAAGTAATAATATTATATATTTATATCTTTATTTGACACATTTATTGTCACGATTTGAAGTAACGCCTAACTCATATGGAATAACAAACACATTCCTTAAAATACCATATAATTTTCCGTTTTCTTCTCTAAGATTATCTCTTTTGTCATTTTAAAATATCTCCTTTCAGATCTAGTTTCTGAAAGATTTTTGTTGTATTCGCACACAATTCTTCTTTCTCACTATAATATGTACATTTATACAAAGAAACAAGTCAAAAAGATATTACTTTATATTTTACAACGAATTAGTTCAATAGGATATTAAAAGATTTTACAATAACGATTAAAAAAGGAAGGTCTTAGGGATGATAAATGCTTAAAAAAAGACTCACTAACAACTAAGATTTTTTATATACTTTCAGACACAAATATTGATTATGAAAAGGATGGAAAAGTATTTTGTAAGATAGATGCATGGCCACTTGCCAGTATAAATTGGTTCAAAGATGATAAACAACTGATCAATGATGATCAGTTCTCCATATCTGATGATAAGAAAACACTGCTGGTAAAGAAAATGTTACCAGAGTTAGAAGGAAATTTCTCCTGTAAAGCCAGTAATGATGAAAAATCAGCTACTTTAAATTTCACCCTTACCTTGTCCGGTGTTGGTAAGGACCTCGATTGTAATATCTTATATTTTAAATCCGAAAGTATGTATGTTTGTATGGTCCGTTTTCAAGACGGTTTGACCGATATTGATAATTTTTTACATAGAAATATATTGGTATTTGGAAACGGGCATAGGCTACATTTCGTCGCGAAAATAAAAATAAAAGAGGGTGATATAAATGACACAGTTTTCAAGGTAAAATTTGATATTTCATTTGATGTCTATTTCACGGTCAATGAAAAGGTCACGGGTCAATTAGTATTTAATAAAACGATGATTATTTTTATGTTATCTTGAAAATAGTGTTATATTTCAGATCGTCCTAAAATAGATAAAGAAACAACTAAAATAACTGTTAACGAAGGAGAGGAGGCTAACATACCTTGCAGGTAAACACAACAAATATAAAATTTAGTAATTGTACACCAAGAGCTACAGAAAGTATGTGATTGAAAAGGTTGCAAATTAATTCATACTATTTATATATTTCTTAGGTTATTTCTGATGTTAATTCATGCGTCAAATATAGTTTATATTTTATTTTGTTGTCCAAAAAGTTTGTACACAAACTTTGCGGAGACTATTTTTTAAATAAAATACATGCATAAATATATTTTCTTCAGAATAATTGGCGGATTGCCGACACCAGTTATAACCTGGAAATTTGAAGGAAAAAGAAAGAATAAAGTTCAAGTACTCAGTGAAAACAGTCAAGAAATACATATACCAATCGTTGGAATGCAAAATGCCGGTGTTTATAAATGTCAGGCGAACAACCTTCTTGGAGACGATTTTCATGAAATCACATTAAACGTACAAAGTGAGTTTTTTTTATGTTAGAAGAGTAGCAGAAGTTATTGCCTTTTAATAATTTAATAAGTTAAATATTTTGTATTTAATATCATTTTCAATTGTTTTATAGCTGCTCCTGAAATTGATAAAAGCAATACAAATATCACAAGAAACCAAGGATCTCAGGTTGTCATATTATGCAGGTAACTTTACTTTCAAGTTCCAGGTACTAGAACTACACTCCAATAGTTTGATCGGGGAGGTACCGCCATCGTCATCATAATCTACCGTAACAAATATTTGTGAAAGAGGTGTTACCGCCGATTACATTTACAAGCGAGGCGATTATCTCAGTCCTTAGGAGTAGTATCAATTCACAACGTCGGACACGATTTTAGCCTTCTTTTAGGTTGGACGAGAACGATCAGCATGCAAGTTCGTTTCCTATACTCCTATTACTACCCTCATACTTCGTCGTTTTATAACTCCTATCGCTGTTGGAGAGATACGCTATCTGGTTACATTTACAAGCAAAGATACTATCCTACTCAAGAATCTTATTCCTCAAGAGCAATGCATCTACTTAACGTTTCCGAAAAAGACATTAGTTCTGTTTAAAGTTGGGCGTATACTTCCGTGGGTAGCCGCGATTACCTAACTTTAATAGAAATTGTCGTGTTTAAGGTTGGATTTGTTTTCAAGAGTGAAGTAGTATTGATATTTATCCTTTACCATACAAATATCTTCATCAACAGATACTCACGATAAACGATATTAAAATGTATAATCTTCGCAATGATATTAATTTAAGATAATACACTAATATACGACATTCATTTTATGATTGTTTATTCAGAATTAAAAAAGGATCCCCAGGACCAGACGTCACTTGGGAATTCAAAAGAAAAGATACTAGTGAATTTTTGACCATTCCCAAAACTGAACAGGAGCTTAATATAAAATCGGTAGAGTTGAATAACGCTGGTGTTTACAGATGTAAAGTAAAAAATGTAGTTGGTGAGGATACACACGAAATTGTAATGACCGTTCAATGTAAGTACGAATCATAAAAATTATAATTCCACTAGCGACCCGCCTCAGTTTCGCTGGAGTAATAGAGTTTATATTCACTTACATTATTTTCGTTTCATACATGCATCCAGTCATTACCTAGTTGCAAAAACTAAAAATTAGAAACATCTATTAAAAAGATAAATAAAATATTTTTTTTATTTTATTTATCAATTTCGAATGACCACTGAATTAATATATTTAATTAACTATTTAATTTCTCGACTAATTTACAAACAACTTTTTATGCACATGATTATAAAACCTTCCTCAGGAATCACTCTACCTGTTGTTGAAAACTGTGAGAAAATCTAGTAAGTTTTGAGTTTATCATGAACAGATAGACAGATGCGACAGGGGACGTTGTTTTATAATATTTAGAGATTATTTTATATTTCAGGTGGACATTTCGCTTTGACATATTTTGTATTTGTAAGTTAAATATAATGCAGGACAACAATCTATAATGAACGAAAGTAATTCCACTCCAATCACCACTGCTCCACTAGACACTGTCCTAGCACGTTTTTTCTGAGCTGTACGTGATCACGACTGTACTGCCATCTCTTGGTCACGTGCAGCATTTTCAGTAATCATATTATTTACTGTCTCTGACATATATAATACGTTAGCTCTGCTTGACTTCGTGTACGTATTTTTAATATAAGTAGCGTTTGTTACTCCTTATAACGCCAGTCAATCAATGCCTATCAGTCAATGAAAGCCCCTTCGCAATTAGTGTAGCCTTTTTAGAGATTTACTCGGAATAAACAGACAGACCGAAAAACAGTCAAACATAAATTTTTAAAATTTCGTTCCTGTTATAAGTGCAAACGTATTTTCGTATATTCAAAATAGACAGACAGTATATAGATGTATACATTTTATTTAAATTTTACAATGCCATTAAATCCATTTTCAAATAATATATTTATCGGAGGATGGCCTGATATTTCTTCTGAAGCACGCTGCATAGTGGTGGGCATTAACTAAGCACTCACTAGCGAAACGAGGCATTTGATGCCGTGGTTTGATTACCGACCGTATACCACCAAGGCTAGCACAATACTGTCCTCTTTTCTTTAGACTGACGTGCCACTGGTCCCAATCACACCCCACCACATCAACTACCTCCAGGTAGACGGAAAGAATGA